>JBCJKH010055299.1:4982-15530 GCA_039877255.1 Loriculus beryllinus | reverse complement strand
GAGTGAGACTGGGGTGTGAGACACTGACTGGGGTGGGACAACTGCTGCAAAGATCCACAGAGACTGGAAGATGCTCTCAGTCCTAAAATGCTGCCCATTAATGAAATCCAACATCCCAGTGTCTCCACTTCCACCCAGCTGATGGGAAACACTCCTCCTGACCCTGCTCCAAACAGCCTGCAGGGATGGGGACACTCTCCCTGGGGCAGGGAGGAGGTTGCAGTAGCTGCCATCATGGAGAGGTACCTGTGCTGGAGAGCCACAGAGCTCAGTCCCGCTAAGCAACACCAGCAACATGGGCTTGGGCAGCAAGAGCACAAAGCCTCCTGAGATCATAGCGTGCAGCAGCAGGGAGGTTTGCTCTGTAAACAGCCATGAATAGTAATGGGTGTAGTGTCATCCACTTCTCCTCTGGCACTGCATGGACTCCTGCTGACCTGCTGGCTGAAGGAAGCTGCTGTCACCTGAGCACCCAGCACAGGGCAGAATGGATCTGCATTACGCATTTTGAATTCACCATATTCCCTGCTATTGCAGGAGGTTTTGACACAGAGGTGTGCTTCAGCACAGTCTAGCTTTCAATTTGCTTTTTACCAGAGATTTGAAGTTTGTTATGAGACTCTAGAAGCTTCTGTTGGCCTGTGGTATGCAGGAAGATGTGAATGGACCATCCTGGGGTCTCTTGCACACGACTGTACAGTCTCTGATGATGCTGTCCCTTGCAGGTTCATGCCTTTGCCAGTGTGTTTTCAGCCCCAGATCCAGCCTCCTTCCACAATGTTTATCACCTCTGGAAACACCCATGGCTTGAATCAGTCTGTTTGGAAGGTTATTGATGTTATCAGGTGTGTGTGTCAGAAGAGATTTGTCCCTAGAGCAATTAGGTTGATTAGTTGTCTTTCATAGGATCTCTCTTGATATATATAAATTGCAGTAAATATAGGCTTGGCCTCCTGTTAGTCAGGCTGTGTGACTGGTCTGACCAGGGTGATGAAAAGCTCCTGGTTTAATGTCTCTGCTTATTTTATTGCAGGCGAGTCCTTATATTTGCTCTCTGTGTGTGCACGATGGTCACGAATGGTCCCCTCCGAGCCCTGAAAGCAACAGCCACACTGCAACATGGAGCAAAGCAGCTTCACATCGCCCCTGAGCCATCAAATCTGTCCAAAATGGGCATGCTTGGTTCAAATTCCTCCTGAGAGCAGCTGGCATGAGATACCCCTGTTTGGCTCTTCCGGCTATGCTGCAAATTGATGTTCATATAATAGGTGGTGCAAAATGATGCTCTTCCTATGACAGCTGCCGAAGAAGGCTGTGCTTGTCCTATGCAAACAGGCCCTAATCCACGCACTTCAGGGTTTGAGTAAGCCTGTTGATGTGCTTTGGATTTAACATGTGTGTTAAGTGCTTGGCTGGGTCAAGCCCTGAGGAAATGCCTGTCTGCACGGGGTGTACTGGGTCAGTGACCAGGGGAGAAATTTGCCCCAGGATGAGAGCATACTATGGCTCCTGTTCAACCAGCCAGAGTAGCTGCTGTGGATCCCTGGTCTGGAGACCCTCTCCTTGCAAAGCCTCTGCCCTGGGAGAGCAGGGGAGTCTCATCTCCACTCACAGAGCAGAGCAAAACATCCCTCCTCCAGAGAGTGGTCCTGGAGAGCTGAGATTGTGCCAAGCCAGAGGTGTCTGTGCCTGGCAAAGCCAGATTGCCCTCATCAGCCAGACCTCAGACCTACCCCATCCTTTCACTAGCAGCCAGGTCCCTCCAAGCCCCCGTTCTCCTGCTCTGCCTCCTTATGGTGACACCCTGGTCTGGGGCTCCCTGTGTGGAATACCCCACATGCGGGTGCTGAAGGAGGTGAGTTGAAGTCTGCAGGTCTGGTTCTGCCCTCCAGATGGTTTGAAGAAACGTGAACAAAAAGCAGTGCTAAGGGCCTCTGCTGCTGAGCCTGGACAGCTCATGGGTGTGCACCATCTCCTGGGATGACTTCCTCCCCGGCAGCAATCATGATGAAACACCTCCTCCAGCTTTAATTGCTTCCTTCCGCAGTGCCCTCCTTTGTTACCCATGTCCCCCTGACCCACATGGAGCAGCTTGTGATGCCCTCCAGCATGGACACAACTGCAGGGGTGGGTAGACACTCTCCCAGGGACCAGGAGTTTCCTCACATCCTGGTTACAGCATGGAGAAGGCTTTGGTGTTTCCACTCTTTCCCTGCTACCACTTGATAAGCCAGATGTGGGCACTCACAAGCTGTGCCACCACCACCAGCTTAAACCCAGTGGCATTAATGTGTGGCCTTGGCTTGCCTGCTTGTACCAGAGAGTGTTTTCATTTAAACTGACCTGGTGGATGTGGTCCCAGTGAGTTGTTGTCAGCAGAGCTGACAGGTACAAATAACCCCCCGAACTGAGGTGCTGCCGTCTGAAACACGCAGGATCCATTACTCAGGATGAAGAATTATAACTTGATCAAAAAGAGAAATCTTGGCCATGGTGAAGTGATGCTGTAAGTACCTTAGCGAACATCGCTTGTGGTGGTGCTCACATATCTCCTGAAGATAATTTCAAGCATCCTAAAATGCGTAGGAGGTTGCATAAATAAATGTTCCAGACAATATTCATGCCTGACATGTTAACACAACTGTTAAGCAACAAGCAGCAGGTGAGTAAAGAGAGGAAGATGCCTGATTGCTATAGGGACAGTGGAGCCAGGAAGCAAACTGTTGCGTCTGGCTTTGCCCAAAAGCAATTCTCTGATTTCCATTTCCAGATTTCATGCATTCCTCTAAGGTGCAGGTCCTGAGTCGAGTGCTGCTTGCTCCAGGGCCAGCTAGACACAGGAGAGCAAGCCCTTGGATTTCTTCTTGCTGTGACTACTGCGTGTGGGTATTTACTATTTGAGGTTTAATCAGAAACATACAAAAATGTAATTATAGTAATAATGATAAAAACCAGACCCAAATGACAGAACACAAGAAGACATCAAATTAGTCTGAAATTAGTCAGACTATTAAAAATGAGAAAAATGCTAGAGGTCAGTGGAGCCTTAATTCCCACCCGCCGCGGGCTGACATGGGGTGGCAGTCTGCAGTTGCACTGTGACACACTGATTTGTTCACAGGGCTGGGGTGAGGGCTTTCCAGGCAGAGGTTGCAGGAGGGGAGAACCAAGCTTCCCATGCTGCCGAGCATGGATGGTGGTGATGGTCACGTCAGGTCCCAGCCTCCAGTCTGTCACCTCCTTCGCTTACCCCTTTCTGCCTTTACCATCCACCTCCAGAGCGTGGCTTGGCTGTGTGCACCCAGGTAATTCCTGCACAGCTTTTATAATGGTCAATTTCCTCACAGGTTCTTCCGCAATGCTGTCATCGTGACAGCAACCTGCAGCCACTACCAATGCTGTCTCCTTCGTTCCCTTGCAGGCACAGGCAAGCCTCCCCTGTCGGTGTTGCAGTGGGGTGGCTGGGGTCAGGATACCCATCTCATCTGGGATGTTTAGGACAGGATATTTTCAGTGTGTGGAGCATGTTTTGGAGCAGATGTGCATGCCTAGCGCTCCTCAAGATCATGCTGATCTCCAGTATGTGACCATGTAATTTGTTTACCTAATGCACGGTTTAAGTGAAATCTGCACAAGCAACTTTCCTTGGAACCTGCTGTAGTACAGCTAAGCAAGACTGATAGTATATATTGCATTTGTGTACCTTAGACCAGCTATTTTTTATGTCATATACCATGCTGGTAGGAACATGTCCTGAAAGGTGAAACTAGCGGTTTAAAATGCTGCATTACCAGTTTTTCTGAGTACTTTGATTACTTTATATTTTCTGTTTGCACAGCACCATCTAAATCCAGCTTTCCTTCAGGTCTTAAACTGCAAAAATGGCAAATAAACCCTGCATAGAGGGAGAGCCAACCCTTCAAAATGTTCTTCAGAAGCATGGCTGCCATGTGGGAAACACCACAGGTGACCTTCTCCATCCAAGCAATGATGCTGACCTTCATCGGTGCTCCCAGAGCAAGGAGAAACACTGTGGCATCCCCTCCATCTCCAGATCTCCCATACTGGTGATTTCATGGTACACCTCAGCAAAGCATCAATTTTGCAGGAGAATTATCCACTGTTTAATGATATCTTCCAGCCTGGTGACAGGAGTCCTTCTGAACTTCCTTGCAGTGGTATAAAAGCCACAGGCAGGTCATTGTGATGTAGTTTTCTGAAAGCTAATGGGCTAACTGCTGAAAGGCAGCTGAATTTGTCTACCAGAGCCTTAGGCCACCCTGTTTGTAGATGCCTGGATGGGAACCTGGTATGAGCCTAGGTGGAGACAGGCACTGTGTAGGTATAAATATATATAGGGCAACTATGAAGTTACTTTGTAATGGGGATAGGTAACTAGAATTTGAAGAAAATGATGTTGCTATCTGCCTACACTTGATCAAACCCAAGGAGCCCCTGTTACTCAGGGTATTACAGCTGATCATCATGATGTTGTCCAGCCAACATCAGACGTGGACCCAGCTCTGCTATCATGGGTGAAAGGCTGCATGGAGCTGCCCCTAGAAGCTAGTGCCCCCCTTTTTCTTGGAGAAAATCCCCTCTCCTTTCCTTCCCCAAGTGTTACTGATTCTCAGCTTACACAGGGAACTCTTTGCCCTTTTGCCTAACCTTGCACTGCTCTGTCCTGAAGTTAACAGCCATGGACTGTGGAGTCTCTCCATAAATTCGGCTTTTGGATGAATGAGTAAACTGACAGCCGTTCTTCATTTGCAAACACTGAAACATCGCCTGGACTGGGACTGGACTGAGCCCAGCCATGATGGTAACTGCCCACATTAGGATGACAGTGATGTACAACCCTGTGGTTTCAGGGATGCCAACTCACCTATAACACAAAGCAGGAGCTGTGGGAATCCACCTCCTCTAGCCCAAGATGTATAAAAGGTGCATTCAGTTGTTACAAGCAGCTTGTGGGTGCTCTGAATATCCAGTGCCGGGTACATCAGCAAATGTAAGGTTTTACAAATTTGTCTCCCATGATCTTTGCTTTGGCTTGTCCATGAGGCTGCATGGCAGAGGGACACCAGGGTGATAATGATGGGAGGTGATCCCAAATCATTGCCAGCCCTGCGCTGGGCACACAAGTGTGCAGTGAGTGTGTGAAGTGGTCTGGCTGGCCACGCACCCAGAGCCATGGTGGGTACCTTGTTCAGTTCACCCAGAGCAGACGTGTCTTAAACGTTTCAATATAAACAAAATTAGGATCAAGATGAAAAACGAAATTTGCAGGGATTTTTGTGCCTCAGATCTGAGCAATGGCTGAGAGGGGAAGCAGCTGATGTTCACTGGGGAGCAGCCTCCTGACTGCAGTGGTTCCCTGCCATGGCAGCCCTTTGCCATGCAGCAAAAGCCATGGCAAGGCTGTAACAGGGAGACTTGGTACCCTGCACATGCACACTCTCTTGAAGTTAAAAGCTTACAAATAGCTTCTGCTGCTGTGGTGGCCCCACAGGTGCACTGCCATGCCTGGAGTGTGGTGGCTCCATCTGTGGTGGATACAGCTTCTCTTCATCAGTGGTTAAGGACACCAATGGGAGTCTGCTTCAGCCTGCCAGCTGGGTTTAAGGACAAACATAATCCATTAAAAGTAGTGCAGTGGCAAGCCCAGAGGCAGAGCAGCACAGACACCCTGAAGCAAAGAGAGCAGCTGTCACTGCTGGTCCTGATGCTGCCAACCCACCATGTGAGGTTGGACAGGCCAGTGCCCAGCTCCAGACATCCAAGCATTGCCTCCACTAAGCAGCATTCCTTGCAGCTCCCTACAGCAGGGATCAGCACTGTGCATTAGCTGAGGCTGCCCGTGCAGTGCAGGGACCGGGGGCATCACGTATGGTTGCAGGTTCAGCAGAGGGCTGTGAGCAGCTCTGGGCTTGCAGACAGTAGGGAGACCAGAGCCTGGTGCCCTATATGGAATGGCCATGGGTCTCTGCTGGCTCTCTTCCTGCTGCCACAGCCATTTAGGTCCTTCTCAAGGGAGCAAGAAAGGCTTTTGCAGTGCATGCGCCGTGTGTCATATATTCCTTGGGCTCCATCTGGCCTGGAAACAGGGAGAGGGGTGCTTTGCCTGTGTCTCCCCACACAGCACCGAGCTGCCCAGGGACCCACTGTCACCTCAAACACCCCGTTTTTGATAGGACAACCGAAGCATAAAAGGTAAAACATAGGGAATCCTTTTTGACTCCTTTAATTTCTACGTTTGTTGCAGGGTATGACTGCCTTGCACTGTGCTGTGCAGGGCAAACAAAATGTGTGCTGTTCAGGGCTCCAGGGCTGCCCGGTGAGGAGCAGCTTGGGGCTGGCTCTGCAGCATAGCAGCCATCCATCGTTCTGCCTGAGGAGCTGCCTGCAGCCACCTCCAGCATGGGAAGCCTCTGGCAGCGGTGCCACGGCTTAGCTGGACTGGTGGGCACCAACCCGGCTTGCAGATAATGGGGAGGAGGAGGCCCTGCCCAAGCTGGAAGCTTGCGGTGGATGAGGAGTCCTCCTCCTGCCTTGGCTTTGTGACTGGCCCTGACCAGGCACATGCCATGTGCCAGGGTGTGCAACCTGCAGGGCTCAGCCCCCATCCCTGCATGCTGCCACTGCACTTGAGAAAGCACATAGCCACATGCTGCAGGAAATCTAGGAGGTAACAGTGCCTTGCTCAGTGCTGGGCTGGAGATTCCCTGCCTGCCCCTCCACCACCACCCCAGCACTCATTAGGGGGTCCCACACATCCTGCTGCCTGCAATAGCAGCTCCATGCCGGGCAGGGGTGTAATCCCAGCACCCACAGATGTGCACACCCACAGATGTGCACACCCACCCGCACCACGGCCACGAGCATCCTGAGGAGCAGGGGGCCAGATGCTCCCTTTGCCCAAGCTGCCTTTGCGTCTTCAGGGCTGTGCATGACAGTCAGCCCCAAACTTCTAATTTCTGCAGGCACTGAGCCCTTTAATACACTCTACAGCTCCATCACCAGGGGAAGTGATGCTACTTCCAATGGACGATGGCTGTGCAATGGAGGGGTTGATGTGTCCTGCCGTCTGCCCCTTACACCGAAGAGCTAGTTAAGTCATTTAGCAGAGACACAGCCCTTCTGCAGATCAGATAAGCAGCAAATTTGGCTTCCAGGGAGGTGTGGCAGGTCTTGTGCAGAGACAGAGCTAGTGATCATCTCTCTCCTTGGCCACACATGCATATACATAGAACTCGCATATCGTGAGTGCTTGGTGTAGCCCCAAGGCATTTCTTCTTTACTTTATAGTAGCAAACACTCATATTTGACAAGAAAAACTCTCTTTTGACACTTACCCTCTTTTTAGGGTAGATTTTCCGTCATGGAAGGGCCTTGGAAAATCTAATCCTAATATCCCATTTCAACTACCACCCACCATGCGTGCCAGTGGCTGGAACACTGGATAGTTGAGGGTGGCACATAACCTTGTCCTTCCACTTTCTGTCTGCCAGAAGAAAAGCCCAGGCCAGGAAAAAGCTCTTGCAAAGGAAGGGAACAGTGTTAGATAGATGCTGAGGACTCAAATTGTCACTCTTCTTCTAAAGGAGAGGTCCCTGGGCAATGCACTGCCCCACACATCCTGAGAGGGGGACACAAGCACATGGGTCACTTTGTATAGACACACCATTAGTCCAATGCAAAGGCCAGGCTAATTACCAGCCTGCCACAAAGCCAAGAAACTAAACTATTCACCTTGTAAACTATTCTGGTTTTGCTGCCTTCATGCTGCAGCATCTACTGCACTTGCATCCCACGCTGAAGCAAACCACGCTGGTTTGTTTCTGTCAGGCACCCAGAGCTGGTTCCTTGGTGCCAAGCTGAACTCCTAAGTCACTGTTTAGTTTGGTGTGGGACATTGTGGAGCAGTGAGCAGTGGGACAGGCTACCCAGCCCTGCTGAGGCTGTGCACATGAGGCAGAGCCTGCAGCACCTTTATCTTGAGGAGAGAAGGACGCTGGAAGGGTAAAACACATGAAAGGACAACAAACAGCTGAGGAAAACACCCTGGGACCCTTCAGTATCTGTCCATGCCCCTGGCATCACTCTACTGAGATAACCAGAGTCACAATAGTTCTGAGCAACCAAAGCATGCTGATAAAGCTGGCAGCAGAGCTGGAGCTCAGAGCTCAGCTGGTCTCCCCTGGCCCGCCTGGCTGACGCTTGGCTCCTTGTCCCAAGCCCTGCATTGATGCATTCTGGGCTTTCACCTCCACCTGGGACTTTCTGGAAAGCAAATGGTGGGTTTATTGGGGAGGAGAAGAGACACACTGGCAGGTGTCCCCATACAGCATGGCGTGGTTGCTTCCACATGATTCATCCTCTTTTCCCAGCCATCCAGGAGCCATTGCCCCCAGCACTTTTCTGACTCACCTGCCCAAACCACGCCATTCCCGCAGAGCTACAGTGTGAGGATGCATGTTTAGGAGAGGTGTGATGCTAATAACAAGGCACAGGGCAATGTAAACAGGAAATCCTGCCACGAGACACCTCCAGCACTTTATCAGGCCTTCAGAGCTAACCATCACCCCAAAGAGATGAAGCAGCCCTATATCTGCTTGTAATGCTGGGTGGGTGATGGAGGAGTGTGCCTGGCCTAGCTGCTCTGCCTTTGGCAGCTGTACCCTCCCGAAAGCAAACGTGAGCAGGAGTCAGATGCCTGGCAAAGCCAAAGGAGAAAGGTTGACTTGCCAGAACTATTTAGTCTGCTCAAGGCAGAGTAATAGATGCTTGTCTGAGTTGTGTCTACCATTAGTGGACCTGTTCCAGAGTGGTAGGAGATGTGATGAAAAAAAAGGAGTGCTTCCATTTTAATAACTAATTAAACAGGCTAACTCAGCCAGGGACCGCTGCTGTGGAACTCAGTCCAAACCCGAGGAGAAATAGCGGTAGTTATTGCCTGAAGCCTTAGCAGTGAATGAGCGATAGAGCAAAAACATCTGTCCCTTGGACGGAGGTCAGAAAAGGCTGATAGTGCTCTTCCAAATGGAGAAAAGCCTCTCCAGACCAGGAAATAAAGCTGTTCCCATTGGACCCGTGCCCCCCAGCCCTTGACAGGCCAGCCAGCGTGGTGGCAGATGCTCCGTCTGCCACTCCGGTTCAGGCATATGGCTGCGTGTGGCCTACGGTGGTCCATGGTTAGCACGGAGCCAGGGGAATGCTGTGCTGCCATGAGAGTGGCCAGAATGCCCCTGCCAGCCCTGGCCCTTCTTGTGGTGTTACTGATTTATTAAATCATCGGTTGGGCTGACAGCTCCCCAGTGTCCTCGTGGCTTTGCCTGCGAATCTGGCTTAATTCCTGGCTTTGAAACAGGCTGGGAGCACGGCATGCACGGGGATTTGCAGTTCTCAGCACATCTATCAATGAAAACCAGGCCTTTTCCATTAGTGTTTGGGTCATCACACAGCCTTCCCCAACATATTATGCCTGCATTAGGGATCACGCTCAGCTGGGTTTCCTGATGTCTCACTGACAGTAGCTTTCTGTGCAGCTTTCCCCAGCACAGAGGGCATCCCACCTTACCTGGTGCCCTGTTTGTACTGAACCTGTACCAACCCGGTTAACTGGGTGTCCTTTGCCTTGCTGCCACTTTTGGCTGAAATTGGTCAGTAAGGTAAGAAATGCACCAGAGAGGAGGAGAGAAGCAGCGAGAGATGCATGTGCATGTGCATGCCCTCAGGAAAGCAGGCTGGAAGCACAAAGTGCAGTGCTGGGGTGCATCTGCCAAGGGAGAAGGGCACCAGGCTGGGGGGTCCCAGCAGCAATGGCTACTGAGGGCATGGGCAGAGAGCTTGGTTTTGTATCCAGAAGTGTGCAGCCAAATCAGGTGGGAAACGATTTCCTCAGCAGGTGCATTTGACAGCAAAATCTTTCTTTCTTTTAGCTCTGACAGATTCCTCAGGCAAATTCGGACCAACCCAGAAAGGCTGAGCTGGGTACAATTGATGCTTAAAATGGGCAGTCATCTCTCCAGTGATAGTGTCGCATATCTCTCTGTGGGCACAGCTGCCAGGCAGAGTAATAAATCTTTCAGATGGAAGTACTTGGCATGGACCTAAATTTACCTTCCCTTCTGCAACCCTCTCAGCTGTGCAGCAGCAGCTCCTAGCCTGCTCAGCCAAGCGCAGAGCCTTCACAGCTTGCTAAAACCTGGCTGCCTTGGGTCATATTTACTCCTGCCAGTTTGGGATGAGGCAGAGATAAAGTGATTATTCCTGCAGGAGGCTCTGCTAATTCTAGTTATTAGAAGAGACCATTCTGCATGCTGAGGCCATGGTCATCTCTATTAGGGATCTACAGCATGTTTTTGACCCGTGGATGCATGTGAAGCAGCCCTGGCACAGCCCCACTGCCATGGAGGACCAGAGCCACTCCAATACTGCCCCAGGAAGGACCATAGAATCACAGACCGGCTTGGGCTGGACGGGACCTTACAGATCATTCAGCTTCAACCCTCTGCCATGGGCAGGGACACCTTCCACTAGAGCAGG
>JBCJKH010055298.1:0-22266 GCA_039877255.1 Loriculus beryllinus | reverse complement strand
TGAAGAGATATTTCTAGTGTACAGCCATGAGGCAGTCTTTCAAGCCCTAAAGTGCTGTGAGATTTCAGACAGAACACTGTACACCTGGCATTTTCCATTGACCAGCTCACTGCAGCCTCTCAATGAGTACGTAGTCCTCTGGCCATATCTCAAAAGACAGTTTCTTCATAAAGCACAGAGAGCTGAAGTGCTCTACCTAGGCAGACTAGATCATTCTGCTTAAATGCCCTGAAATAAACTGAGTGCTTGACCATGCTTGGTATATCCAGAAAATCCAGACCATATACAGCAAAGGCAGTCAGTCACAAATATATATTTATTAGGAAAGGGCATCTTCAGCTCATTTTCACACCGTTTTTAACACAGATTTGGATAAGGAAAGCATAACAGACAGGAAGAAAAGTATCTTGTATTAAAAGTGCCACTATACAGGGATACAGGTTACCTAGTAAACAAGAAAAAGCCATTCAGGTTGTAAAGCAGATTAAATTAGCTTCACCAGCCAACATAGTAACGCTTTTACCATGAATCCATAGAGTAATATCAATGACAGACTGAGAAGACTATAGAGCCATCCACTGCTTGACTACAGTCTACAAGATTTTTACATGGATATCAAGAAAATGACTCACCACATTGCTGGATTTCAACCTAATAACTCCCCTACCTAAGAAAATTCCTCCGAATAAAACACCTTTATATGATAATTGAGCTACGAGATAAGATATATGTCTATTACATAAAGTGATTATTGACTATAAGAAGCTTTCAATTTAGTAGAAAATTACTTTGTGTAAGAGCTCTCCAGAGCCAGTGACAAAGGTTACATTTAGCTCTTTTAACACACAGTAAAAGCAAATGAGACTTCCACTGGCCTCCTGTATATCAAATCATCAAACAATGGAAAGAACATTCAGTAATGGTAAAACTCTTTCCATAGCTTTTCATATTCTATCCAAAAGATAATTAAAAAAAAAAAAAAGTGCACTGGAAATAAAATGAGTTGAATCTGAAATTCACTGACACTATGTCTTTTCTACACATATACTTTAAAGCACGAAGATTTAACATTAGAGAAGCTGCTAAATTCACTGAGGTAATAACGAATTAATACACTAATTTATGCTAAGTTAACTGTAAAAGTAAATCAGAAATAAAATTGTTTCAAATAAAAGTACAAAAAAAAAAAGGAGATCCTTCACCAATTTAAAGACCATTATAAATTATTTACTTGGCATTTTTAACAACTTCATTACAAGAAATTAATATATGGAGAATAAATGGAACAATAAGACAACTAGATAATTGAATCTAAAACACAGGTTTCAAGGTATTTATCACCTTGAAATTATTCAAAGATTTTATATTTAATTCCAAGTTGGATCATAGACATGCTTTACAAAAACCAGACAAGGCCAAGTTGTCAAAGTCATCTTATAAGAATCGTGAATTCGTCAACACTTTAGAATACACATGCTAACACATGAGTAAATTCAGTTAAGTTGATCAACATTCATGTTTTACCAGCTACTCTTGCATTTTAAGTTCTCACACAAATTTTGTAATTCTTTGTAGTTACAAAGAATTGAGATATAGCCCTTCAGCATTCAGCAGGTTATACCATGTACTCAACAGTGCACACCTTATAGCTATTTTTAAATGGAAAACTACTGTCACTATTTCCCAAGTTGCTGTTTATATGAAGGATCTTCAAGTAGACAATGATTTTCACTTTTTCTGGTATGCCAGCTAGAATTTTCAAAATGTTTGTGTAATTGTTTGCACATACAGAGCAGGTTGTAATTTCTGCATGGACAAGGTAACACCCAAAGCCAGAACTAAATATGAAGGATCTTAAATTAAACTTATTCAATTGTATATTGGGGAATATTTTACACTAGAAAGAAACCACATGATAATATAATTTTAACAGTAAAACCACTGGTACTAAAGAGATGAGAATGAACTAATGCAAAAGAAAA
The DNA here is from genome assembly GCA_039877255.1 of Loriculus beryllinus. Lineage (NCBI taxonomy): Eukaryota > Metazoa > Chordata > Aves > Psittaciformes > Psittacidae > Loriculus > Loriculus beryllinus. Next base: position 20,284 of record JBCJKH010055298.1, on the reverse strand, counting down.
CAAGTATTAGCATGATGTCATTTTTTCCAAATACTGTATTTTTTCAGACCTTTGAAAGTTGAAAGTGATCTATTTTTAGATTCATACTGGAGCTACAGTACTGAAAGTTATTCTTTTCACACTCTCATTTACATGTTTTTAACTCTAGCTTGAACATGCATGAATATGAGCAAGACTGGTTCCTATAATTTTTATAAACCAGCTTGTTACTGACAAGTGATACAAAATAAACCAGTAGAATTAAACAATGCCCATTTTGTAAATGACAATATAAAGTTAGAAATAGCAATTTTTGTTTCAGAAGCATAGAATGCTTTTTAGGTGAAAGAAACCAATGTATCACACAGTTATTAATCATTAAATCAATCCAGTTCTTTCAACTGAGAGTTTAAAAAATTATTACAGTTTATAAAAATTACAGAAAAGGTTCATATGAATTTCAATAAGAAAGCATTAAATCTCTATCAATCTTCCATTTAAAGGACATTGTTGAGTCTTATTTATTTACATTTGAGTACTTTCAGAGAAAATGTGAAAACCAAAAGTTCATAAGATTAAAATAACCAAGAAAAATTACTGGTGCAACAGAACTGGTGTAACTTTTTTTTTTAAAGAGATAAAAAGGCTGTTTTGTTCTCTGGGTTTGTTTTGTTTAATTATGATATGCTGCTAGAATAGAAGGATTACATACATGGAATAAATTTGGCATTTCTTTTAACTAGAGATAATTTTATGAAGAAAAGTCCCAAGAAAGAAACTGAGAAGAGCAAAGCATGTGATAATTATGTAGTTATGTCAAATGTGAAAAGAATGTTGTGAGCAGTTTTTCCCCAGCAAGCGTATCCAGAGAACTAAGTACATATGTTGTACACAATGACAGCTCTCAAATAATATAAACCCTTAAGTCATTAGTGAGTTAAAATTAGTTTCTCATTAAAAGCTACTTGTGTTTAGCCATTTTCACAGTAGTGACATGATAGTAAATATAGAGGACCTATCCCTAATATTTACAATATGCAGTGTATTTGGTAGAGTTCTGAGGAACAGAGAGCAAGCTGCAGTAGGAAAATCATAGAAAGCAGCGTGTGTATAATTTTTACTTTGCAGTGTCACATAGTGTCCTTGTATTTCCTTGAAAACAAACAAACAAACAAAAATACCATTACTACATTGAATAACAGACTGATTCTTGATTTCCAGGACCTGTAGGTATAATGCAGTATATTATTTCTCCATATTACATACCTTAACACCTTAGAACATTTAAAAGATAGTTCATGGAGAATTTAGCCAGACAAGTTTACTGTTCTTCTCTGAAGATGGCACAGAGTACTGTCTGCACTGAATAATGAAAGTTTTGTTTTGTTTTGAAAAAAGGTATGTTCATGATAGTGGTTTGAATGCATAATTCCTGAAATATCCTGCTCATGGAAAGCATTTTTATCCCCATGAAGCAATATTTCTGCTGTGGTTATTGAGGGCATTTAAACAAAAAGATTTCCTACTGACTTCTATTGCAGGTCTCCTCAGAGTCCAGACACAGCAGGCTTTAAACATGTAAAGACATTCATTCATCATCCCAGAGTACTGAAGAAGTGTCAGGGAAACGTAGGATAACTTTAGGAGTGTTTTTTGTTTAACTAGGGCTGAAATTACTGGCAGTTCAGTTTGCAATATTATTTTCTAGAGCTTACATTTTACTGAGTATATTTTGTCACTTTAGATACTTTGCAAACATGATACGCATTTCAAAAATAGTCATGTAATAAGTAAGGATATCTTCACTGCAGTGAAGAAATAGAAACAAGGTATTCATTGAAATGTAAATTGACATTAAAACTTACAAGTGGCCTCCCAAAAGTTAGATTGAAATTGTTTACCACAACAGTGATGAAATAGAGCCTTACACATATGTATTCTGTGTGCACGTTTTGCCTAGGTAAGCTGACAAGCTTTTCATACAACTAATACTTCTCTTTCACTGGCTTCAAATTGGCTTTCAGAAAAACCCCAAGCATTATGCCTCTCGTGCTATTTTGAACGTGTGACCACTGAGCAAAATTCTAAAGCAGCTCATCATTTGTGCACTAATGAAGAAACAATTTTGGGCACTAGACTGTGTTTTCAATCTTAAAAATATTATCTAGCTAGCACATCTTTCCTCAAGCTTTCTTCTTTCTATGTGAAAAGAAAGGAAGAGGGGCTGACAGTCAGATTTCACAATAGATTTCTTTCCAGGCTTACAGGTTATTCTCAAAAATGATTGTCTGAGACTCGGATTCAGCTCCCAAAATATCAGCTTCAGAGCATTTCTGTGAGAACGTGAAGGGCAATGAGGCAGAGTCAGACAAAGACTCAGAGAAAAGGATAGCCACTCACAAAGCTGAGGATATAGCAGTCAGGGCTGACCACAGTGAATCAATGACAAGTTGTAAATGCAGATAACTACAATAATAGCAGAAATACAGTTGCACCTCAGACACAGATGAGACCAAAATAGAAGAGCAAGAGGGAAGACTTGCTGATTGGGTGGAGAAAGTCATTGTGGTTGAGTAAACAAAAAGAGTAATAGAAAATTTCCTCAGCAAATAATTATTTACCATAGATAGCTGCACACTACTTATGCTACACCAAGAGTTATTAATACATAAGTAGCAAATAGGATCTTCAGCACGTAATCTGAAAGCCATGAAATTTCCCATTTAAAAAAAAAAAAAAAAGCAATGGAATAATTATTAAGCTTAAAGCTTAACTACGTTTTCTGACGTTCTAAATAGGTATAAATATTCTCACATGGTCAATTAAATGTGCTGCACGTGCCAGTGCATATATCTTGACAAGACAGTGGAATCTTATGTCCATTACAACTATAAAATAAAATCTGTATTCATTAAATACTAATGTCGTCTAGCTTAAGAGAGTCCTGTCCTGCTCTCTAAATATTTATTAAGGCAAAAGACAGAAGATTACAGATAATAATAAAACTATCACAAAACCGTCTGATTACAGAGTATAGATGATACCAAGCATGAGTCAGAAGTTCTGCAAATCTTTCTTCTGGTGGCAAGGCCAGCTAATGCAGATGCACCTCCTCTTTGCTCGTAGGAGGGAATCCTACCCTTACTCTGCACTCTCATTTGCAGCAAAACTATTGTGGGTGATTGAGGGAATTCAGTGTGGCTAAAAAAAAAAATCTTACCTTTTTTTTTGACACCACAGAATACCTTAGTTTGTATTGGTTGTGTGTACAGTCCCCTAAATAATTCAACTGAGAAGGGCTGTTAGAAAGGAATAGCCAAAGAGTTGGAACAATTTAACTTTTCCATCAAGAAAAATGTGTGGAACCAAGGCTTCAACTGTCATGTGCAGTTTTTGAAAAATCGGCAGCAGATATTCAGTCAGGAAATGAAAAGATTCTATGTGAAAGCTTTATAATGAGGAAAAAAAGAAAGCTTCAGAGAAAATACCAGTTTTCCTTTCTCTAATAAAGTTTCTCATTCACTGACTGAAGACAGTGACTCTCCCCATGATTCTTCACCATTATGACAACTAGCAGCTGAACCAAAAATTGACAGAATCCGTCACAATATTACTCTACATGACACTAGCAGCAGTGTGAAATTGAGTGTGATCACAGCCCCCGTCAATTCTACTGGTTCAGGGAGTTTTCACTTTAGGTCAATTCTATCTTCAAATCTCATGCTCTTGAATCACAGAAGTAATGAAAACAAAGACAGAGAAAAAGACAGTAGGATTAAAGTCTATATAGAGGAAACAAGGGCAGAAATTTTAGAAATTGCTAAAAGCTCTCCTGTTCTCAAAAAACACAAATCTACACAGCACAAAGTAAACTCTGCATATAAAGAGTAGTTCTCCTCCACCTGGCTTAAACCTGAAGAATCTGTGTACCTGTTTGAGATTCAGACACTCACTCCATGTCCTCTACTGCACATCACAAGCTTTTCAAGAGAGAAACTTCATACTCAACTTCATGCTTCCTACTCAAAAAAAAAAAAAAGACGCAGGGTTTTTTCTTCATTAAAAAAAAATAAAATAAAAATCTCCCTTGTTGACTAACCTCTTTGTCTCAAGAACTTCTGGCAATGTGGCATTTTAAAGCCACCTTTCGTTGCTCTCTCTTCTCATCATTCCTCCTTTTTCTTCTTTATGTTAAATCCAATCCTCACTCCTTCAGTTCCTACTAGAGAATAACTACTTGTCATCCCCCCGATTGTTGTAACAGCTGTTGTTAGTTTGCCAATCAGTCCATGCAATCTCCTTCATTCTTTTTGTGTAGTTTCGTTCCCGGTTTTTGTACGACAAATCAAAGCACGTACCTGAGCAAATACTAAGTTACAAGCACTTACTAGTGGTAAAGCCTAACCCTTATTCTACTTGTCCCTTGGTGTTGCTAACCTTATCTGTTGCTGAAGTAAGCCCTAACTATGCAATCTTCATTTGAAACAAAACAAAAATTAAAAAAAAAGAAAACAAAAAAAAATCCCCCAGAACAACAAAACCCCCAAAACCCCATTATTCTAGAGCACTTTACAACAACCTACAATTCCTTTTCCCAGGGACACATAAGCCACAATAAATCTTTTGCAAAGTGAAGGAAAATTAATTAGACTTGCAGTTGCAAATGAACATATTTTACTTCCTACTGTAATGAACTAGGAACACACGTGCAGTTTAGTCTGAAAAGCATCTAAAAATCCAATTAACAGTAGCTTTTAAGTGAATGGACAGTACCTTCTTACCCATAATATCTAATTCACAGGATGTCCTCTGCCTGCACCCTAAATTAGCAGCAGATTTGCTGAAATTAAAAAAAAAAAAAAGGAGGAATCTCTATTAACTATTAACTATCACCTCTTCTCTCCAATGCTTGATTTCCCCTTAGACCATCAGCTAGCCCATTTTGATTCTCATCCTGTATTTCATCCACTTCACTGTAGCAAAGTTAGAAATATTTAAAAATTACCTTAAAAAAACTTGTATGTTCCTTGAATGTGGTCTTTTATTTCAGTGTAACATAAAACTAGGTTTAGATTATGTTTAGTAAACTGTGCTGTCCAACAACAAGCTATGCGCCAATGATTTATAGGCGTTAGCGTGTAACTGAAACTGGACTATATACCGTTGCTGAGGTGTGACTCACTGCCAGTCAGATATCCACCAAAATGAAAATTCAATGTTTCAAAACAAAAAAGTATTAAACAGACTTTGCTTCCATTAAAAGATTATGCTCTGTATCTACTGTTTTATCTAGTTGTAGCCCTATAAGTACACGCAGGACTTGTCACCAGATTTAACATGTATGCAGCGTCCTCAGGAACAGGGCTTAAATGGGTTTTATCATTCATAATGCTAGATGGTTGTCACTGCATAAATCAGTGCAATTTCATATAATTTTGTTAACAGTTCAAATGCTTTCATCTGAAATTGTACATCTAATGGTCAGCCTACCGCAAAGTGGAATTAGCTGCCAAGATAATGTCTCTCAGAGCTGAGCTTGTAGGTGTTTCAGTCCAAACTTCAACAAGCTTCACTCCAGCTGTGACCTAGGGGCACTGTCCACTGTCAATTAGCACACACATCGCCTTCTTTCTTCCTCACCCCACTTGCTCTGAAAGTGGATAAATATAAGCTCAATCCTTGCTGGTTGGCTGCCTTCTTCCAGTTGTGCCCTGCTCCCTGCCCTTAGAAATGGCTGACGTTCTTTTGAACGTCATTATGGCTACATCTTAGTGTTACCCTATCCTAAGGGAGAGCAAGTTTACAATAAAAAGGTAGAGATCAGTATGGGAACAGTACTTCAGTCAGAATGATTTATCACATTATTTCTTCAGAGACTAAATCAGTGTGATTTTTTAAACTACTTTAAAGACAGAACACCTCTTGAATAATCAAACAGAAATCTGTCAGCACATAGGTGTCTATCAGAAGGGTAGAGCCGCTTGACCCCCTGTTTTTATGTTCAAAATGCCCCTACTCCAAATACTCCATATGGGTCAAGATCATGCACAGTAGGATGACTGCAAGTCTGCCCTCTGCAGTTCTGCCCTAACAGTCATGATGGTACACCCTGGAATCCAACTAACTTTTCTTGCTCTCTCTTCTCCTTGGAGGAAGTAAAAGCTTCAGCTAATAGAAGTCTTGGGTATTGATGCAGACGAGGACTAGAGCAAAGAACCACCTATATGACCCTACAGATTTCTGTAAACTGTCCCTGCATTCCACTAATAAGAGGAAATCGATGCTGCTCTCATTAGACTGCTACGATAGAAACATGATGAACCTATTTCTCTGTGGAGATTATTTAAGGCTTTTGCAGACACAGTTGAACAGTGTTTTCTGAAAGTGTGTCTGCTTAGCCATAGAACTTATATTCAACAGGAGACCATTACACTGTCATAACATTCGACTCCACTTACATTACCTCTTAATTAACACTGGAACATTTAGCAACTATTAGAAGAGACATTCTCAAGAGTTCTAGATTTCAGCGGAGCTCACAGGCAGACTGCCTTTGGGGCAATAGTTTAAGATTACAGGCGTGATTTGAGGAAAAGTATTTGCAAATACTCCATGCTACATGCTACAGTTAAAATACTTCCCATGCTTTAAAAGAATCTTTGCAAATTCTGCCTGACTTTATCATAGATATATTGTTTAGGGTACAAGGTGCTAGATATTAAATCTCTAAAGCAATTTGTAAAGCAGATGTATTATCTCTCTTGCTAAGATTTATTAAACAAAGGACTACCTTTCACAGAGAAAGCATTTATAGGCACATATTTATATATGCAGCAGTGCATATGTATGTGCTAAACTAAGAACAGTCTTCTCTTTCACAAAACCCCTAGTCCTACAGTATCCATCATTAAATTGCTAAATCTATAGTCCAGAAGTAAAAGGTCCACATGTAAAACTTTGTTTCTTTACAGACCTGAAAGAAAGAATGCCATTTCAGAGCTAAGAACATATTTATAATAGAGCTACAAGTCAAGTCTTGTATGAAATTATATTTATTGCACAAATAAAAGTGTAATTTAATGCTTTAGTCATTCTGATAATTTGCAGACCATGACTTTGCTAAGCTTATAGAATTCACTAGTTTATAACTTTAATTGTTATCCTTAACACAGTAAAATGTGATTATAATGTAAAAAAAAGTCAGCATTCATGAAACCAACATATTTTTATAAAAAACCAAACCCCTAAAGATTAAAAATAAAAAAACAGAAGTACTGGCTTCTAGAAGCCTTATTACAGTATCACCAGTAATAATTATGATTTGCTACACTAGAAATAATCTCAAATCCTGAATTTCATAGCCCATTCATTTCAATTTATTAACAAGTATTTTGCATGTTTCTTAAATATTTATTTTACCTGGAATGAGCTGTAATGTACACTGTAGCTTCAAAGTCAACCATTGGGTATTTTTGCTGTTATAACAGAGGCATGTGCCCAGAAACTGGCATTCCCTCATTTAACAAGCAACAGGAGGCAACAGGAGTACAGTAATTATACAAGGATTTAAGAATTTCTCCCTCCTCCAGTCAAAACTGCATTTTTCAAGAATGTTTTTGAGTTTATCCATATTGAGCCATAATGCGAGTTTATACAACATTTCTAGATACACTATGTGTAGAACACTGGTGGGTACTTTCAACCTAGCATAGATATTAACATTAGTATTGCAAATGTTAGGGTGAAGAGACTTCAGGTGGTATAATTTGGAAGCAATACAGAAGGATATACTGAATAATGCTGTGGAACCTTCTTGTATAGTTACCAATAAAAGGATGGGAAAGATCAGAGGAAAAAATATGTACACGTTATAGAAGGTATCTGCGTTTCATTAGAAGGATTTTTCAAGCAGACTTCATTTTTTTATAAAACTTGTGCTGGTATCTTTTTATGAAAATATATAGAAAATATATAAACGCAACTCCCCAAAAGAGCCTTACACAATCCAGTATGTCAAGGAAAACTTTTTTTTATGTTCCTTCTGTTTTCGGGTTGGAGTCTTTTTCCCCCCTAAAAAACAAAACAAAACAAAACAAAATCCCTGTATGGCATTTTTTCACACACCATGTTTTATCAAAGACACTCCACAAATCCAGATGTCAAGACATCAGTGTTTTGCAAATCTTTGGTGACACATTCAGCTAACTATTTAACAGCTGTGTGGAAAGTCATACTTTTGCTTTGGAGGGAATCCAATCTTAACATTAAACCCTATCTTTATTCACACTAACATTTTTACAGGAACTGAGCAGAAAAACCAAAAGCTCTATTATTCTGATTTTTGGAAATCCTCATTTGGGAAAGCATAGAATGGAATTCAGATTCAGAAGTCAGCGGCAATGCTGATAAGTAATATTTGAATACTTTGAATGCAAGAAAAAAAAAAATTTGAGGAATGTATTTATAATAGCAAAAAGAGCACTTGTTGGTGAACAGCATGACATGACAACTGTAGTATCCAACATAAGAAGAAAATAGACTAGGTTTACAATTGTGAATATAACTTTCAAGCAGCTTAGCATCCTCCCTGACTCGGGAGACACATACTCCCAGCCCTCTAGGTATTAAGACCAGAGTTTCAGGAGTTCACTTATTCCTGTATTTTTTTTTATTTTTTTTTTACCTCAGAGGAAGACAAAACTATATTGATGACAAAATTTAAGACTGACTGATTACAGCATATAAGTATATAAGAGCCCATACAACCTCTACAATTTTAATTATGTATTATTCTCTACAGTAGTTATGAAAATAGAATATCCTATTCAATTTCTTAAATTTAACCTCTAATTCCATTTCATTTCTGGCATTTTCCTTACGTGTATGTCTTTGATGAAGACAGTGGGAAACATTTTCTCTGTAGGAAAAAAACACACAGCAAGCGTAAGATTACACTGTGCTGCTTCTTGCTATGCCATCTTTATTAGATGTTACATTGAGAAAACTCTTAAAACAAAAAGCAACAAGTTTATGCAGTTACTGTAAGAGTTTCTCATACAACATTTTTATCTCATGTTTCTTGTGGAGAACAGACAGTTTAGAAAATAAAGTTTAAACACACAGAAGTGTCATTAAAGTACAATGTTTAAACTGGTATGTTGTTACCGCCGAAAAGAAAAAATACTACCTTAGCTGTTTAGTTTTTAAAGGATGACAACAGGAGTGCTGTTACACCATCCCTGATCCAACTGTCACAATATTAAACAGTAACTATTTCCAGTCAGTGTAAGTGGCATAATGTGACATAAATCTCAAGTGGTAAATGCTAAAATTCAAGTTCAATTATCAATTCAGTTAAATTATGTCAGAAGAACAATGAAGATGGAAGAAGATTTCACTGGACAGTATGTAAAATATTGCCTTCCCTTTGATTTGGCTTCACACAAATCTCTGTAGTGTTCAGATGTATTTACCTATCAAAGGAAAAGTGATGAAAATACAACCTTCTCTTAGCCAATGCTCTGACACCATGCAAAATCTGTCCCAGTGCTGCTGGCCAAGCTAACAACTTAATTACCACAGCCCTTTCAGAAGTGTTACCATCATCGCAATATAATTATTAAACATTCTAACACCCTATTCAGTTCCCTGGAAGAGTGGAGCTTACTATTTTAAGAAAGCCTGTCTATTTAAATGTCATTAACTATCCAATTAGTACAGTCTGCTCCTTGCTAGCTGCAGAGAACTGGAACAATCTTTTAATTGTTAACCGCTATTGAATAATTTTAGCAATTAGGCTTTTATACATTATGTGATAATTAAAACAGACTAACCCTAGAATCTCATCTTTTTTCAGTTTAAAGCGACAAACAGCAAGACAGGCGCTGGTGGAAAAATATGTGCGTGACCAGGGGTAGCGTCAGGACTGAAGCACACCGTCTTCCCCAGCCTCCTGCAGCCCCAGGGGAGGGCGCGCCCCCTCCTCCCTCCCGCTCGCTACCGCAGCTCCGCTCACCTCCCGCCGCATCCAGACGACGGCCGATTCCTGTCACGGAGGTGCGGACCAGGGGCACCGGGCCGCGTCCACCAGCCTGGGACTCCACGGACAGCGGCGCTCAGCCGCGATAAATCACCACCGCCGAGGCTCCCCACGGCTACAACTGCCGGGCGCCCGCACAGCGGCGCGCAGCTCCTCTCCCTCTCTTCCCAGGGGTTACCCCTACAACCGGGAGGGCACAACTGCCCGGCGCCCCAGCGCGCATCTTCCGCGCAGCCAGGGGTAAACACTCCATCACTCCATCCATCACTCCATCCATCTATCTATCCATCCATCCATCCCACAGACGGGCAAGTTTCTCTCCTTCGGAGAAGGCGGCGTACCCCCGAGTGCTGCAGGCACTCAGGAGCAGCAGCACGGCACCTATTGCCAACAAAGCACAGCCGGGAGGTATTGGAAACAGAACAGAATTACCTAAAAGGTCAGAGGTCCGGCCCAGAGCCTCTCAGCCGCCCGGCCTCCCTCCGCAGGACGGTGCCTGTTGCACGGGCCCCGCAAGCTCCCTCCAGGGTAAAAAAACCCCAACTTCGAGTCGCTTCTGCACCCACGCTGGAACTCGGGCAGGGGGCGAAGAGCTGCGGGCGGCTGCCGGGGCACTGCTCGGACAATCCCCCGCTCCTCACAAGGGCTGGACCTCGTTCCGCAGACCAGGACACCCCGACACCCCCTCCCCCGCCAGCCAACCCCAGCCTCCCTCTGCGCAAAAGCAATTAACCCCAAGCACTAGCCCTCCCTCAAAAGCCGAGGCACGGAAGCCAACAGGAGTAAAGTTTAATAACGAGAAGCTCTTGCAGTGACAGATAACTACGGAGCGGAAGGCACCCTCCGCGCGGTGCAGGGCAGAAGTGCGGGAAAGAGGCACTCACCTCTCCGTTGCCCTCCAGCAGTCGCGGAGGGGAAGGCGGGCAGGCGAGACACGCAGTCCCGCACTCCTCTCCTGTCCTTCGGCCTCAGTGGCAGGAGGACGCCGATCGGAGGGCCCGTGAAGCGGCGGTACCGCCCCGCCCCTGGCCGGGCAGGCACCCCCTTAGCGGAGCAGGTGAAGCGGGGCGGGCGCCGCCGCCGGAAAGCTACACGTTTGGCTCTGAACTTTGCAGTTCCAGTCACAAACAAACAAACACAGCCTAAGAAAGCCCTCTCCCATCCGATCCCAGCCTGCTCGCCAGCCGCTGCTTCTCTTATTGGTGCGGAGGTTATTTATTTATTTGATTTCTCTCCCCTCCCCCTCCGCACATCCCCCTTCCCTTCCTTCACGCTTTCCCTTCCGTCCCCCCTCCCCGACTTTCCCTTCCCGCCCTCCCGCCTCCCAGCCAGCCTCTGTCCCTCCGCGCCGTGTAACGTGGCCGCAGGAGCTCTGCGGCCGGCGGCAGCGCCGGGTACCGGGCGAGAGGCGGGCGCTCCGCGGGGAGGCAGGCGCAGAGGCGGGCGGGAGGGGGGCAGCCGCCGCGCTGCTGCCGGGCGAGAGCCGAGGGCGAGCGGGAGGGAGGTGATCCCGGACAGCTCGGAGGCCCTCCTTACCCCCGGCCACCGCAGAGACGGGGCAGTCGGGCGGGGGGTAGGGATGTTCGAGGGCAGGAGCTGGGAATGAGGGCGGCTGGCGCGCACCGGGCCGCTGCTGCGAGGAGCCCGGGCTCCCTCCGTGGCGGCGTTTTGCGGCCCCCGCCGTAGGGAGCCCCGGCGGCCGCGGTGCGGCTAGAGCGGGCTTCGCCAAGGTGCGGCAGCGGCGGCGCTGGGAACGTGCGCCCGGCAGCCCCGGTGCGGGCTGTGCCTCTGTTGCTGGGTGCGGGTATTGGCGCGCTCGGGTGTGTGTAAGTGCCTCTGTATGTGTGTTTACGTACGTGTGTCTCCAGTAACGCTGCATGAAGCTTGTTTTCAAGGAGACTCCAGGCTCGCTAGCCGCAGTGTACTGTGTGTGCATCGCTTTTATGTTCTGCTACAGCTTTAAGCCTGACCAGTGCAAACATCTTGTCTTACCGGCTGCTGAACCTTTGTTTTCTGGTTTTATTGCCCTTTTCCTCCCCCGTCCCCAAAATCCACATGCAACTCGAGCAACACAGCAGGTCTCACCTGTCCATTCCTTAGGCACAAGTACGGTTATCGCAAGGAAAGGGAACGTAAGTTAAGAGCTGCAGAGGTGAGACTGCGTGAAGGATTGCCTTCAGTGCTCCTGCAGTATCCGTCCTCGCTCAGCTTCTCATTGCAGCTGTCAGTGGGAAACAACGTTTCTGTCCCATAGTGGCTGTTTTTATCCCGCTGTACACACACGTGACAGACAGAATATTGACATTCTTGTCTTCTCTTCCATCCCTCTCGGTTTAGAAATTAGTGTTCAATTAGCTGTCCCAATGGTAGAAGTCTGAAACGTAAAATCTGTGAAGTTGGTACAAACTCTCCCAGATATTTTGATGGGGGGGTAGTCTGTGATGTTATTTGTTTGGTTGGCTTTTCCTATTTAAAATTTCCACTCTTCTCCCCCTGGCAGTAGGTAAAAATCCTGGATGTTCTGTTTCACTTCCAGGAAAAAAAAAAAAAAAAAAAAAAAAAAGAAAACCCCAGAAAAAAAAACCAAAAACCAAAACCAAAAAAACAACAAACAAACCAAAACCTCCAGCACTGCTGTAAACAAACAAGGAAATTACAGGTGTGCTTAGGGAATAAGCAATTATTCAATAATATTATTACATAATAAAGCATAAATTATATCCCTATTTCTTTTCAGGTGACAAGACAGAGAGATCTAAAGAGTGCTTTTATACTGTCGGTCAATGAATTTATGTACATTTGTCATTTCAAACAGAAGGTACAAGTCTTTCTTTGTGCAGCAACTCTGTAATTCTACCTTTGTCAGCTGAAGACAATAAATGAGAAAGATTAATGTATATTTTGTCTGAAGTAGTAAATCCTATTGTCAAATGGGGAGAACTTTTTATTCAAAGAATTGGATCAATAGTTGACTTTGTTTTGAAGCGTTTATTTGAGGAGCTACTTAAAAAGAATGAAGTTCATGCTCTTAACATCCTTAAAGAAATCTCTCAGAGGCAATTATTCTGTTTGCCAATTTAGCGGTCACTGCCATGTAGCAACAAAAAGCATGAAAGCTAGATGTGGAAATCCCTTTGGGTGCAGACAGTGCTTTCTCTATGGAAGAACAGTAGGAAATTAAAAAGCGAAATGCACTTAAAAAAAATAATCTATTTGAATGTTTTAAACAGCTTGCTTTGAGTAGATGAGGTTTCATCTCTAACCAGTAAGCTTCAAGGTCAATGGAATGCAAATAACAGATGTGTTCCATGACTGAAGGAATGCCACCAACTTTAGGTAATGTTTAGTGAGCAATATCTAAAAAAAAATTGACTGCCTGACTTATCTCAAACTGTAAGTTCTCAGTGTTCAGCAAGTATTAGTTCAGAAGAGCACAGAGTGTCTTCCACTGGAATAAATTACTGTATTTTCAAAATGTGGGAGATGAAAGAAGATACTACTTTACTAATGATGGTCCTATGACAGCACTTGTCAAAGTCAGTGAAAAGACCCTCAGTGATTTCTGTTATATTTAGTTTGACATTTATACTCTAATACTATTTGAAATTTCAACTGTTTCACAGATCCTAAAAAGCAATTTACTTATGAGTAAACTGAGACTCTTTATTTTCACATGGATTCTAAGAAAAGGAAGAAGCACTATCTAAAATCTGTAAACCCCCTAACAAGACTGATTGTACACTAGCTTCTATCAAAATGAATTCCTTAGGCAGGTGGACCTGCCTCAACAGCACTTTGACATAACTAAGTCAAGCTAATAATGAATTTAGTGGCTATGTACTACATTCACTGTTCACCCAAGTTATGCAAGCAGAATATTACTACATATTCTGAAATCAAAGTTGAGAAACACACAAGAAGACTAAGAATAAATAGCTAAGATTAAGAAAACCAGGAGAAAAAAATGGCATAAAAACAGGAAGGAAAAAGAGAATGCAAAGCTTTGTTTTCTAAAAATCTCATCTTGTGTTGTTTACTTGCCTTCATTTGGCTTCTTTCATCATTTAAATTCCTGTGATCTCAGGCTTGGCATTTTGGGGGTTTAAAGTGTTTCAAATCAAGATAGCTAATGAAAAGATATCAAAAAAACCCCCAACCTGCGGCCCCACCAACACTGCCACCCACCAACTCTGATAAAACCTTAAACCTAACTTTGTTTATTCTAATATAATGGCCTGTTTTCTGTCTGAACTCTTATAGTTCTTCTAGGAGCTTAAAGAGCTGGTAATGCTGTATGATACACATCCTGTGCAGTATGTTGTACTTCAGAAATGCAACTAATGATCTTGGCGGAAAATTAAATGTATGTGTTAATATTTTCAGATATTCACATCATTCAAATCTGATCAAGTTCTGTTTAAATATCAAGAGAGACAGCTCATCAGTAAGAAATATGTCCAAAACAAACACTGTTTTCTACCCTGATCCATTTTATCTGTGCAGGAAGCTTTTTACAAAAAAAGATGGATTTTTCTTCCACAGCTGAACAGGCAAGTTTCCACTCCTTTTCCAATTTCTTTTCAGGTAGCTGAAATGCTTTTGATCACAATTTATAAATATGTCAGGCAAAGCTGTGAGTAAACTAGCAAGAATATATTGGATGGTTTGAGTTTTAACATGTCAAAAATCATACATTGTCATATGCTAAAAAGAGTCAAGAATTCTACATTAGTACATGTTAAATTTATGGTGAATAACATTTAATATATTATGAAATCTTACCTAATTATTACAGTCTTATAAAGATTTAATGAATAGGTTTTTCAGCTAGCCAGGATTTGGAGTATTTTACTACTGTGAGCATTTCAAAGGCAAGAAAAGGAAAGAATTCTCCCTTGTTCATACCCAATAAGCAAAGTATTGCATTTACCTTAGCCTGTCCAAGGGCTACTGAAGAATTCAGTCTTAGCCCTGTTCTCCAGTTTCTGTAAACAAAGATGAATGTATATAACCGTATATATATGAATAACCGATTAGGAAATGTGTGTTACTGTTGCACATTCTAAAATAAATGCATGTCAATAAACAGATCTGGAAGAGAGAAATAACATCATAATGATTGGAAAATAAAAATAAAATCTGTAGCCTTTTAAGAAAATATTGATTGATACTTTCAGGCTACTGTGTTGGAGGAAGATGATTTGCTTCCCTGTAAAGTAAAACCTTCATTTGAGGTGATATGAATACATTTGAAATAAGCTCTGGGTCTGACCACCTCTTATTTTTTCCTGTTTGCATAGGAGAAAATAATTTCCTATTAGGAAACATACAAATATACAACTACAGGTGAGGTTAGTGGCTTCCAGATAAAAGAATAAAAGCAGCTGGCTTTTTTATTGGCAGTTGTTTGCAGACTGTATCTTTTCTGGTATCTCAGATCATCTGCATCTTCTGACCTTATCACAGTTTATCATTTCCTCAAGAGGTACAGCAGAGGGGTGGTATTGACCTTCTGTCTCTGGTGACCAGCAACAGGACACAAGGAAATGGAATGAAGCTGTGTCAGGGGAAGCTCAGGTTGGATGTCAGGAAACCGCTCGTCACTGAGAAGGTGGTCAGTCACTGGAACAGGATCCCTCAGAAACGGGTCGCAGTACCAAGCCTGTCAGAGGTCAGTGAGCATTTGAACAGTGCTCTTAGTCATACGGTTTAGTTTTAGGTAGTCCTGAGAGGAGTTGGATTGGACTTGATACTTTTTGATCCTTTCCAGCTTGAGATATTTTATGATGATATTCTATGAAAGATAGGCATGTCATATGGGCTGCAGTCATTACTGTAACTGTAAAACATTCACATACAGCCCCGTGTCACCTGTGTCTCTCAGCAGACAGGAAGAGTTTCTTCATCTGTGTGTGATTCACTGGTAAGTTTTTGTGTATATCATAACAGAAGCTGAAAAGGGTGCTTTTTTTGTGTGTATTTTGAGGATGCTTGAGTAACATTCACTGCAGCAATATCTTGTAATTGTCAGTTGATGAGAGTAATTGTCATGACTCTCTGGCACTTGTCCAGCATTTGTCCAGAGGATAGCTTTGCCCAGGTGAAAGCTGTAGAGCTGAACCAAAAAGCTTCTGTAGTGATGTGTTTATGAGCATGTTGATAGCAGGCTATTGCTACTAAACATGTCTGAAATAGTGAAGTTGAAACTGGTGAGCTGGATTAGAAATATTCTGCTGATCTTGAGAAGTGTGCTTTCTCTGATGTGGAGTGAATCTATACTTATAATCATCTCTGTAATACATCTATTTTTCTGCTCTTTTTTTTTTTTTTTTAGGCATATTTTAGAAGGAATCAGGTGTATTAAGCGATTCATTAAGTCATGAGTTGCCTTTGATTGGGCAGTCACGCGTAATAGATAGATATTTATTCTGCATCTTGCCAGTTAGACCTTCTCCACCATACATTTTCTTTTAAAAATATTTGGTATCCTAAATGCCAGAAATGTTCAGATTAACCATATCTTCTCCTGGTGGTACCTTTTATTCACCACTTGAATACTTCCTGTTGGCCATGTAAATATTAACATGAAGGTATGCATCTCATAAAGCAAGGCACAAAAAAATGTCTTGTACTTGGAAAGATTAATTGATAGAAAGTCTAAGAGAAGATAAGCTTTCTAATTCCCTAGGGAAATAATCAAAAGTGAAAGACATCTGCTACAATTTCCAGTTTAGTCAATTAAATACAGTAGGACGTGCTGAATGCTGACAGTTTAACTCTGCTTTAACTCTGCGGAAAAGCAATACAGTAAATGTATAAAAACATAGACAACATCTCTGACTTAAGCTCTTTTTTGATCTATATAATGTCAGATGTTGGGAGAGTTTTCAAGGAAATCATCACTGTATGCTTGTCTGTGCTTAGACATCACCTTAAGTGTCAAACAGCTTTTTGACAAGGAGGGTATTAGTTGAGAGGCATCTTTGATTTGGTCCAATCTATCTGCTCTCACCTGGTTTTGGAACCTCTTCTACAGCTCAGACTGGAATAAATAGAATTTCACTGTAGTGGTCCTACTGTTTTATAATAATTTAAACACTTTTGGAAGACAAAGGGAACAAAACCCAAATAAACAAAACACATTTAGAAAGCTAGATTCATGGCTGTTTGAACTTAAGAAGTTGCAATGGCAACTCTCTGTCACCGTAACAGCAAGAACTGATGTTAGCAAGCAATAGTTGAAGGTGAAATCTCATATATAATAGAGGTGTCTGGAAGAGAGCCTAACTGTTACAATTATTTATCTGAAGTAATACATTTCACAACTGGAATTTTGATATAATAATAGATATTTGACATACGGGGAAAAGAAAATATTTGGGTTTCTATGAGTTTTCTAATAGGTGTCATAATTTTCATTTAGTTTATTTTGGCTTGCCTTCAGAAATTATTGTATCTATTGGCTTTGTATCAGGGAATTAAATTACTTGTTACACTTTTTTACATTTAGCACTCTTCAGCTGAAATTAGTACATCTTGCGACTTATGGTCTGTATTCCGCCAGTGTATGCAGCTGAATAGCTGTTACAGTGAACTATTTGCAGCATAATATAGACACAGGACCCATGTATATAGTGAAGTTTGAAAAACTTAGGTTGCCACAGAAAAGAACTACATTCTGTAATGTTCCTATTTTTGATATTTAAAACCATTTCGCTTTTTAATTCCTAGTAATCCCTTCCTTGCACATGGACATCCTAGTCTGCAAACATTTGCACACCTGCCCTATTTTTTTAACTAATTTTTTAGATATTTAGACAATTTATTTATAGCTATGGGGTAAAAAAGATGTTTAGAATAGTTACTTTTCAAAACCTAAAATATTTTTCTTTCTTTTTTTTTTCTTTTTAAGAAAACTGGAATTGCTATTTGGGAATTCAGTTTAAGAGATGTATAGATACTCTCCATGCACTCATTCCACTTTGGACTTTATTGAGCTAGATAAAGATGAATTAATCGTTGTAATGGAAATTTACAGTTGTCTAGGGACCGGTAGTTTTAAGTTGTTCATACTTACTGTTGGTAAACAGAGGAAGGTCCTTAGTGGAGTGGAGAACATAAAAATACAGAGAACTGATACCTTCAAGAAGCTAATTTCTCAAATTAAACATGTTCTAAATTCTGGTCTCTGGAGTTAGATAGAAGTGTAAGTAGGTATGAGAGTGTGACTGAAAGGTATATTAAAGAAGAGGAAGCTTGGTTGCTAGCCAAATAGCCACTGCCATAGTTGAGAAATGCAACTTCTAAAAACCCAACCTTGTTTGGTGATACTATGAGGACACCAGTTAGAAAAAATGCATACATAATATCTGTTTAAAAAGTAGGAAGGCAAATATAATTTGCTCTGAACTTGAAGCTGTAAAGTATAGTGAAAGTGAGATGAAGGAACATTCCTTGTCTTAGCTAAGGACAATAGAATATATATTACATCATATTAGGAAAAAAAAGAAAGGAATATCTCATATATATAAATGGCACCAATGAATGTTTAAGAAAATGAAATTACTAGTAATGACAGAAAAAAAGAAAGTGTTCAATATCTATTTCATTTCTGTTTCTGGAAAGAAGTAGGAGGGTGCACTCGTACTCCATAATGATGGTGAAGATTTTCCAAGAAGCTAGTTTTGAAGGAAAGCATTCAGCAGTATTTTTAAGATGAAATTTGGAAGCAACTGATTCAAGTGAACTGAATTCAAAAGTAGATACATACCATAATCATTTTAGAGGAATCTTGGAATACTCTAGAAACTCCTAGAAGTAGTAAATGTAATATTAAAGCTTGAAAAAAACCTTGATAGAAACCCAAGCAACATGATTTGTGTTGTGAAAGAGAAGCTAAAAGAAAAGTGAGGTGGGTTTCTGTACATAATGGTTCAAAAGCTTTGTATACAGAGCATTACTGCTAGAATTCAAGGCAAAAGGGTTTTGGAAGATAAAGTCTTGTCAAACAAATGTGAATTCTTTCTTTGAGTATGTTAGAAGTTTGGCTGATAAAAGGAAGTGCTTTTGTACAGCTGCCTGGATAGAAACTAGATACATAAGCGTCACTTTCAAAATTGGGATGGTACCCTTGAAAATAATTATTCTGAAAATAATTAAAAGGTCATAAAACAGATAATTAAGTTGCTATCTCATACACAGACACACCCTACCATGACGCATTTAAAAGGCTTTTCCTCTTTATTTGTTATTTGTAGAAATAAGTAGTGGTTAGGAGAATATATGAAATTGTTCACATGTATAGCATAGATAAAGCTGATAAAAGAATGTTATGCAAGCTCTTCATGCCCAGACAATAAAATGAAACTGAAAAGTAGAAAACTTACTAGAAAAAATCCATAAGTGCTTGGAAACTGGAGAAAATGTCTAACACTGAGTATTTAAATAGATGACTAGTTAGCTGGTAAAAGAGGAAAATATCACTTACTAGTGACTTTTTTCAGTCTAATGGAGAAAAGACATCATAGCATTTCTTTCTGGAGATTTAAAATTATTTTAAAGATGAGAAGATTTACATTTATCTTTAAAATGTAAAAATAATATGTATTTTTTATGGTGAAAGCAACTACGAAGAGCTCTCCAAAACAGTGATAAATTCTGCATTACTTCAGGTACTCAAATAAAAGCTGTATCTGTCTTCTAATCAGGCGCAGTTTATGCTTTAACCAAATAAAACATTTAAATTTATGTCTGAGGCAAATATAAGGGGCTATGATATAGCTGCTTTTTTCTGTCCGTGAATACTCTTGTCAAAGTGATTTTTAAGTATACAATTGTAATTATTTTAAAATAAGTCTGTGTGAGTTAGGCTTGTGGAACATGTTAATGCATGTTATTTAGCACCAAATTTGCATGTAACACATTTTTCCTGCACTGATATGCATACCACTAATGTTTTCACCTCATGCTCCCCTTTCACCTTCCCCTTTCACCTAATATTCCCTTAACTAAGTGTTAAAGATTTTAGAAGATTCTAAACTTTTCATGTGTATAGAACTGGTTAAAGCTATGTCCTTATATTCCAATATTAAATTAAAATAGGTACTAAATATTCTAATATTGCATTAGACTAGATACTAAATTATTTTATAGATATGTTAAAGTTTTAAATTGAGAGGTATTTTATTACATTTTGGAATTTTAGAGCAAAGACTTGTATTATAGGATTATAACTTCACTTTTAATAATGTGCAAGTAAAAATTACA
>JBCJKH010055297.1:21301-33839 GCA_039877255.1 Loriculus beryllinus | reverse complement strand
GTAAGGTTTTGAGGCATCATGTGGAAAATCCAAATGCTTTTTCCATGGGATCTCCTTTCTTGTTAACCTCAAAAGCAAAGTTATGACACATCTAATTCAAATTGCAGGAAAACAATAGAGCACACGTAATACACACTGGCACTGAAAACAGCAGATGATTCCTCTTGTGAACCTATCCACCTCTCCAGGAAAAGTTAACTCAGGCAGAGTGCTCCATCAAACAACACTGTTCTAATATCACATTGGGTGCTTACAGTTACAAATACTGAGTTCCCTCAACACTCTAAGCAGACTGTGAACTCCATCTAAAAGAATTAAATGAATATCACAAAAACCTGTCGCTTCCTTCAAGTCCTGACAGCTGATTCTTTCTTATCTCCATAAAGGAAACTCAAAAGACTTGAGTGCTAGGTAAATCACACCCTTACGAAAGGGATACATCCACACCCAAAACTATGTTTTAGGCAATAGCTGATGAAAAGTATTACTAGAGTAAGCAAGAAGCCTCCTCTTACAAATGCTTTTGAGGACTGCTATCTAATACAATTATAAGGTTTCAAGAAGTTCTGCTGTTTACATTTGTTACACCAACTAGCAACGCTATCAGTCTTACTTATAACCCCACTGCACCCTATACCAATGAGAAAATATCTATTTTCACTGCAGCAACGTCACCACCAAATGAAATCAAAATGGACCCAAATGTAAGTGTTACATGGAACATAGTACCCTACTTTTTCCTTTGCACCTGGCAGTACACTTGATGGAAAGTGTCCTTCATCTATTTTTCCTCAATAAACCAGACAAAAGCAGAAGCAATAAGGGATCTTATACAGTCTATAATTATATGCCATATATACGCTTGTCTATATATGTAACAAATTAAGACCAAAATAGCAACTGAAATGACAATGAAGACTTTTTTTTGTGACCTATGTAGAACCTAAATGTTCTTCCCTTCAAATATTGACCTTTTAACACACCCTCTTCATCTGAAAATGAAAAAAGGGAGGGCAAATACTGGAGGTATATTAATCTGTGCATATGAAATGGAGTAGCACCTGGAAAATTATAAGAATGTACTTTATAAATGGTTAAACACAGTAATGTTTTACAGCTGGGTTTGTTTTTATTTAAGTACATCGCTTTCTGATCAACCACAGTACTCTAAGTATCTGCAGAAACACTAATATCCTCTCCGAGTATTCATGGGGGAATAAAAACAGTTCTAAATAAAGTTAAACATTCCAAAGGCAGGAAAGCACACATAAGATTAGCTCATATTGTACTGATGAAAATCTGGACAAGAAATCAGAACACACCCATACAAAAAAAACCAAAACACATTTTACTAACAACTGCTCTGAATAGAACAGAACTAAAGAAAACAGTGTAAAGGAAAAGAAAATCTGTCTTATTAACACAAATGTAAACTTTAAGTTATAATCAGTAACAATTCCCATAAAGTTACAGATGTGTATTACTCAATATAGATAGACAAAATGGTTTAATTTGATTCTTAAGTGAAGCTGTACATTACATGAAGCTGTAATAAAGGGGGGAAGCATAATTCTTCCCTAACTTCAGCCACAGCCAGATGAATAGAGGAGACAGTCATCCTTTAATGAAGCAATTAAGTATAAGATATTACTAAGTAAAATTGGAGTTCTAGTAAGAACTATCAAAGTACTTCCTTCTACTGATATAAAAGTTGTTAGTTTAACAATCCTCCTCTGTTATTTGAAAAGAGTTTATTGTCCTAGCTTGAGAGAGTTGGTGGATTCATTACAGCTTGCTTATTATGTTCTCTCGCTGTACTATCAAAATTCCAACAGAACTAAGTGTGTAGCAATAACAAAAACAAACCCAAAAAAGTTCTTATTTGATTACTTCCCCCACATACAGAAATATTCCCTTTTCCCTCACTGGAAGCTACTTTAAATACCTAAATAATGCACACTGAAGGCATTGAAAAATAGATCCTTTAACAGAAGTACACCTGAATTATTTAGGTAGTTATTAGAACATTTAAGTAGAATTTAACTGTTACACACACAGTCTTTAGAGAGTTCAAATATATTTTACTTGAAACATATGCTGGTAGTTAAAAAAATAGAGATGCTAGAATGTCTTTTACAGCACAAATAGTTTTCATGCAGCTTCAATGAGCTGTACAGCTATGCTAGATAGAACAGACACTGAAAAGCAGCTAGCACGAAAACCAAATTCCAAAGTCACTCCCAGAGAGAACCAAGGATCTGGTAAAACAGAACAGCAAAACTTAATTAAAAAGGCAGACAACACACAAAGAATCAAACCTAAATCTTAAACACACCTTCTCCACAAGTGCTGGAACTTCTCACTAGTGTCAGATAAAGCAGTTTTCCACTGGCAGACAGAACTGGAACTACTAAAGAGAAAAGATACCTTGTTTAAAAAATTCTTACCAGCACTACCACCGGACTCTCCGCTTCCACTTCAGAAGGACCTGCATCTTTGCACTGCTGAGAATCTACAACACGCTCTTTCTTAGGATTTCTGTTTGTTCTTGCCTGCATTCTTTGACTGAAAATACAAGCAGCAGCAAACCCGTATGCTTTTTGGAATCAAAGTAATGAACATCCCAGTGCTCCAGTGAAAACAATAGCCTTTTCCCTGGCACAAGCAGCAGAAAGTACAAACTAGTCTAACTTCTCAGCTCCAGTTTGCTAAATCTGTCATGGTTGGGAATGCATGACAGACAAAGGCCAGCCCCTAAGCATGCTGTATTCCTCTGGAAAAAAAAAAGGTGGATCCATTTAATGCCTTAAGGTTATGAGTCAAATGCAAAACAGAAGATGCATTTCTAAAATGACCATATAAAACAGTTAACAGTCTTTCACAGCACTTAGAAAATCAAGGATTCAATATTTCAAAATATTTTTATTGTAAAAATTAGCCACTTACTGACATGTGGCCTCTAGCAGTATAGAACCCTAAGCATTACTTTTTTAACATTAATATCACTTACTCAGGTACTAGCAACAATCAGCCACTAACCAAGTATATTCTCAAGGATCAATGCACCAAACAGGTATGTTGCTCTTTTCTGAGGGTAGGGTGGAGATGTTCTTTTTAATCTCAGTGCTAAATTCATATTAAGGTTTACTTTAACAAAAAATTATCTTCACAGTAAAAGTCTTATATACTCTACAAATGTACTAATTCAAAAATAAACCCCCAACTCTTTATACCTTCAACTTTTAAGCACTTAACTCTCAAGTAAACTACCAGTCTCCCTCAGCCTTTTTCCTTGCTAGAGCCAGTTAGTCCACTCCTGCTTTGCACATTAATGCTCACTATTCTCAGCTCACTCCTCTCTCCTCAGAACCCTATAGCATTGTAACTGTCCATCACTAATCACCCTCCTAAAAAAACAAAAACCAAACCCAGAGAAGATAAGCAACAATATCTTCACACATTTTGATTCAAAACTACAGTTCTTGGTGGTTAGAACCTTCCACTTCTGTCTTTATAAACTCAAGTCATGCTTCAAGTTTGCTTCCACAATCCAGTCTACTCTTGTACTATAGCATTATTTACAGACACTGCTCAGCACACACACACACTGACAAAATAAGAGGCAGTAATCTTTTACAGAATCATGGAATGGTTTGGGTTGGAAGGGACCTCAAAGATCATCCAGTTTCAACCCCCCTGCAACTAGGGGGACACATCTTCCACTAGACCAGGTTGCTCTGAGCCTCGCAGCAGCCACAACTTCTCCGGGCAGCCTGTGCCAGTGTCTCAACATTCTTAGAGTGAAGAACGTTTTCTTAATGTCTCATCAAAATCTCTGCTCTTTGAGTGTAAAGCTTGTCCTGTCACTATATGCCCTTGTAAAAGGTCTCTTTACAGATCTCCTGTAGGCCCCCTTAAGGTATTGAAAGGCTGCTCTGAGGTCTCCTTTGATCCTTCCCCAGGCTGAAGAAGCCCAACTCTCTCAGCCTGTCTTCATAGGAGAGGTGCTCCAGCTCTCTGAGTGCCTTTGTGAGCCCCTCTGGACTCACTCCAACAGGCCCATGTCCATCTTGTGCTGGGATTCCAGAGCTGAATGCAGTACTGCAGGTGGGGTCTCATGAGAACAAGATCATTTCTGTACAAAAAGTGAACTATGATAAGCAGTTTCCTCCAGGCTTTGAGAGGGGTATTTTGGTTTTCCCTTTGTTTCTTTTTTACACTGATGAGTTGCAACCTCGAAGCGCACAAACCTCAGTGGCTGCTTTACCAAGTAAAAATACATCTGACAGAAAATTCAACTCCCCAAAGAAGCACATCCCTATTTTAGACTCCCTGTCCACTAGAGCAACCAGAGAGCTGCAAGAACTAAGCCATCACCTTCATTCAGTTCTCCACTCTGCTCCATTTCTTTGGACAGTTAATTATCTCACTTCAATATATATGACATCCTAAATTTAACTTGACATGATTTTTTATCTATTCTATAATAGAACAGAAAGTCACCTTAATCTGCAGAAAGCAGACCAAGTTGTGGAGAAGCATAAATACCCTTTTTTATAGTTGCTAGTATTTTTACAAAGGGATAACTTCAGGCACAGGTTTATTACCTTTCAAACCTACCATAAGATGTTAATATCCTTTCTCTTCCCCTTCTCTCTGCTCTCATGCCTGCATAAGATAGTTATTTCAGCTTACTGCAATCGTGACATTGAATATGACCAAGAGTTTGCCCACCCCATCCACAATGCAAGCACATGTCTTATGAGTTGACTGAAAGAAATAACAAAATTAACTATCAGAGAAGAAAATAATGATTTACTACGTTTCAGTCTTTTTCTCTAGGAAAGCAAGTTCAGTGCGTTTATTTTTTAAGCAGTCTCTTTAATATATAGACAATATAGAAAACCATACTCCATAAAGTTTTATGAAGAGTTAACAAGGAAACTAGGAGTTTAGTCAAATTTACAAAACCAGATCTTCCTGTGTAAATCAAGGTAGACAATAGTTCAAGAACATTTAGTTACACTTTACTTTTATTTTGCACCAGCCCCCTTTGTTTGCAGAAAACGGAAGTTCAGAATAGTTTAGACTAAATTGTATCATTACTTGAGGATGCAGCTGCCAAACAGGAATTTCTTTCATTGAGATGGGCTGCAATTATACTTAACTGCAGCCAGAAATAATGCACAACCTTGTTAGGCACTTACAAACACTCACACTAATAACGACTTCAAATAGCATTTCTCTGGTTAATTTAACAAAGAATTCAACTTTCAAGCTGCACATTGTTTTATCCTGGTCAGGTACTTCTCTTGAATGCATCTGGATTACTTTAATTCAGTAGAAATGCGATTTTTTTTCCCCGTCATTCTCCCTATTCTTCTCAAAACATGACGAGAGACAAAAAGAAAGCCAACATTTTTATAACATCAGTTTAAAGATGCAGAAGTTATTTCTTCCTACTGAATGGTTAATGCAATTTGTGGCTTGCATTTCATTAACGCACATGCACCTTTAGAGCAGGTGCTTTTATTTAACAGCAACAAGAGTGTGAAGCTGTACTTCTGGAGCTACATCCTGTGTGAAATAGACCTGAATTGCTAAATTGATGTGTATTTCCAACCCTTATTTTCTGCTGAGAATTTAGTGATTATCTTAATAATTTATTTCACAAAAAAATATTATTTTTTTTGTGAATTAAAACCAACAAAGAAACATGCAATACTGCTGCGATACCCAGGCACCACACAAAAGAGCTAAGTTACTTTAACAGGTATATTTAAAGTTTTTGCCAATAGTGCATTGTGATTGAAAAACTGAAAGAAGAAAAAAACAGCCTTAACACAGGCTGAAAATTCACCATCTTGTTACATGACCTGCAGTTTTAAACCATTTAACTTTAATTAAAGAAAAAAAGATACAATTTGCTGTATCAAATCAGGCAGTTATCTGAATAAAGATCAACTCTATAACAATGCACATACAAAAAGAAGGTCCCTGTACAAAAGTTATTTGACTGCATTTCCAACATGGATCCCAAAATTGCAGGAAATTACTAGCTAAATGGAGACCTGTCTGCAAAATAACTCAGGTCATTATGGAAACAATGCATTTCATCTTTTCACAGTTTTCTGAAGGACTTCCCATGGTATTTTTAACAGCAGTACTTTTCATATTACTTTCAATAGCCAAATAGTTGTCTCTCTTCTTGCACCATGTACCCTTAAGGAATTACCTATGTAATTACAAAATTACATAGGTAGAAAAGTTTCCAGTATTCCCAGCATGCCTCAGTGATTCACTCAGCAAATTTTCTGCCCAAAAGACAAGTGCCCAACATACACCCTCTTACTCCTTCAAATCACTTTTCACTCCAAAAGCTTGCTTCAAATGCACAATACCACATAATAAAGAATAAGCAATAGCAAGGGAACAGGCAGCATGTGAGAATTTCCTCTGAACTCTAATGGAAGGAAGGATAACTAACCAGCTTTGCCATAGGGACAAGCAAAAAACTGAGCAGTTAACGGCACTTCTTTTGCTCCAAGTCCCACTTACAATCTGCACCAGTATCACTAAACCCTGTTGAATGGCTGATATCTGTGTTCACTAAATCTACCAGCTGTAATTACAGCCATCAAACTTGTCTGTCTCAGCAGTTCTAGCAAAAGAACTGTTGCTTAACCTGCAGCAAATGGGGGTAGGAAGGGAGGAAGGAATAATCTTGGCACAGGTTTGCAAGTCCAGCATATGTGAAAACAGAAGGATTTGACATAATCGACTAAAATCCTACACCTTTACTCCTTTGTGGCTCTTTAAATTCCCTGCCAAATCACTGCTTTTCTTAACAAATAACTTTCAAAAATTTAGAAGGATGGATGACTGGAGGTGTTGTGATGCTTTGTTTTGTTGGGGGTTTGTGGAGTGGGTTTTTTGGTTGGTTTTTGGTTTGGGATGGAGGCAGTACCTCACACGAAAATTCAGGCCCACTTTAGCAGACTGACAAGCACCATTAAAAGCCGATATGTTTTGCTCTCCTCTGTATTAGTAAGAGATAGTCTAGCGCCAGCACTGCCTTCCTACACTTGGCAGCCTGCCTTGCAGCTGTATTAAAGGCATAAAACATTTCACATGTCAATGGATGATCCAGCATTGCAGGTATACATCCTAATACTGCCGAGTTTCGTAAGTGACCAACAGATATCTGCTTGCCCTGAAAGAATATATTCACAAATTCAAGAGAAAGGCTCAGCCACTTGGTAGCTCCCATTTCCATGGCAGCAGTGACTTTCCATGGTAAAGCAAGAATTAAGCATGCTCTGGAATAGCAAGGCCATTGCTATCTGTCAGATAAGATACAGTACCTTAGTCTGGACACTCTTAGTCTGTGCCAAATACAAACTAAAATAAGTTTTTAATCACAGCAGAGCTAAGCAAAATACAGATTAACTTAATTCTTGTCCATGTCATACTTTTGCACACTGTTACCAATGAAGTATTAACTTAAGCTGCACTTGCTTGACTAGCTGGTGACTGATTATTTCATACCATCTTAGCAGACATCTTTCTGTTATCAGAGAAAATCTGACTTCTTTATGGTCCCAGGGGAAAGAAAGAAAAAGAAGAAAAAAACACCAAATCAGTGTAATTTAGTCAGGATTAAAGACTTCAAGATTAGACCCACACTTCTGCTCCAGGATTCAATTACTGTTCTGACATATCTCCTTATAGAAAGGACATATACAAGCAGACTGACAGACTGTGAGAACAGTATTAAAGATGGCTTTTTTCTTACCTGGACAATACCTCGCAATTACCAGAAGCTAACAGGACAGCGCAAGCATCAAGCCAAACACAAAAAACAAGTCAAAACCCCAAATCTGAAGATACCTCAAAGTGAAGCAGCTCTGTGCCAAGCAAGCCTGAGGCAAGAGTCTTCCCACTGAGTAACACCAATCTTAGAAGACTTTTTCAGGGCGCAATTTGCTCCTTGAGGAGACTTTTAATTCACCTCTGTCCTTAAATTGAAGTAAGAGCACATCTTGGTTTGCCTCTAAACTAGAACACAAACCTGTCTTGAACTTCACAATACAGAGTTTTAAGAAACAAGAACATTCCAAGAGTTACAAGCTGGGTCCCAGCTTTACTTTAACTGCATTTCATTTCATGACAGAATAGAATACCTGAACCTGTAGATGATTCAGACGAGTATTTTGGGCTGTTCCTAAAGCAGGTGGAAGTAAGTGTTAATCAGGAAGAGAAGTTAACCCCCTTTCTGTGCATTCGGTCTTGAAAGCACCACCCATGCAGCTTTACCACTACAGATGTCTTCTTCTCACTCCTCAAGATCATGTAAGGTTTTCAAGTTTTTTCGGGAGGGGGTTGTTTGTTGGAGGTTTTTTTTAGGTTATCTGGGGTTGTGACGTTTGCTTTCAAAGCTGAGTATCTAGCTTAACCAAGACTCCCTGCTGCTACATTCAAAGGGAACATATTTTCTATCTGTAAGCAACCTAATGCCGTATTTTTGGGGTCAGATATCTTTCTGTGCTGATCCAACCTACATTGTCAAGGATGAGCAATGACTTATGCCTGTTGATTTGACCAACTACCCTCAGATTTTATCCTCAGCCGTAAATATTTTTTCCCCTGAAGATATGGTGGTTTATCTCACCATTTGCATGTCAGTGCCCTATGTCTAATATTCCCCTCTCATGAATCTTTCCAAGAAGTACATTTGCTAAAGGAAATAAACGTTTGGTCAATTTGTGCTGCTGTTTCCCCTGCTGAGAGGGCAGAGGGAAACCAGAGGTGGGCATTTGAGCATTCTTCCCAAAGGAGTCTAATGAAGGTCAAAACAAAAAAAGTCTATAAGAAACTGTCAAGAGATTTAGCCAAAACTACAAGCCAGCGCGTAGGACATCAGGTTTTATTCAACCAAAGCAGTAAGATGAAAGGAGATAAAAGAATTGCTCTCATTCCATTGACCCATGAGAAACTATGCAACAGTTAGATTCTGTTCTCATACATGCCTGTTTCTTCTTTATTAAGAGGCTTAATGAGGTCCAATGATCCAGCTGCTGATGAATAAAAGCCAGTTGTAATACAGTTACAAGCTGAAGCAAGTTATGAGTGAAATAACAGACTAAGACATACAAATTATCCGCACCCCATTAGAGAATTGCTGCATAAGCTGTTTAAGCCTGTTAAAAAAAAACCCAACAAAACAAAACAAAAATTCCACTTACTCAGCAGAATTACTTCCTTAGAACTCTCTCTTTTATATATTCCTACTTTATTTAAAGTAGAAAAGTTTAGTAGACAAACAAGTTGATATTAATTTGTTAATTCAGACAGCAGGAACAGGCCTTAATATAAGGTCTTTATAATAAATGAATGTTTAAAGGTTTATTTTCAACACATCACATCAACAGAAGTCTTTTTTTTAATCATACTCATATAATTTATTACCCTGAAATCAAAATATTTGGAACTTGAGTGTCTCCTGTGAAGTTATTTCCAGAATGACATAGCTCACTGCTGTCATTAGTCAATCTTCCTGCATGCACCATCTTAAAGATGTCACAGTTTCACAGTTTATTAATAAACCAAATGACTCATGAGCAGCATAGAGCAGTCACATAGCACCTCAGTAACACCTAACGATGACATTGCTGTCAAGCAGACAGGTGACATGGAGTAAGATACTGCAGTTACTAAAATATAAAGTTAGTGGTTCTTTTTCCAGCAAATACATAAATCTATCCCATTAAAAGCTGGATATCCACTATTTCAAAATGCCCTGTATATCTTCTCAGAAATTGCGTAAACACAAATTAAGTAACAATTACTCAAATTAAGATATTTTTCCCATCAGGCAGTAAATCTTATAATTATTAGGCCATTATCTTGCACACACGACAGCTACAAAACTACCTTAACTAGGTTTACCAAACTACAAGGTTCTAAAGCTCAGTGACAGAAATGGCAGTGTTGAATTGCCCAATGGAAGCAAACTGAGCAAAAAACATTGCAAGCAGGGAAAAAAGCAAGTTGTTTTCAATTTTTGGACAAATATAACAAAACCAACAACAAAGTCAGTGTCCTTTAGTCCAGCTTGTCTCACTTCACAGTTTTCTAGTTCCTCCACTCGCATTGCTAGCAGACTCACCTAGCATTTTCCTTCAAATACTTCAAGGGGCTTATTATCAAGAGCTTTAAAAATGTTGTTTTATATCTACCACATCATTCTTCCTTGCTCATTTTCCATCCTTGTCTACCATCTGAAACAGCTGTTTTAGGGTTGAAACTGTACAGTAACATTTCATTGTTGACAGCCATTGGTTATACAATGATTACCAAAAAACCAGAATTCTAATGTGAAAGTAAAGGCCACAAGAAAAACCCCTCCTAACTCTAAGACACTACAACACAGCAGATATAATATATAATATACCTTTGAGAATTTAATAAGATAGGGAAATCAAAACAAAGTAATGTTGATTAAGCATACAAGGTAGTATTTTGAAACTGTATTCTTGAATTTACTACAAAATTAAACAGAATGTTTTGTTGGATTTGCAGAGAAATATGCCCTAGTGGACATTTAGGGAAAACATATTTTCATTAATACTGAAGCAACAGTTAAGACTGCTCAAACTAAATTCATAATATTTTACTAGAACATTTATTTTTATCTATGTGGACCTAAAGATCCTAAAAGATCCTGTGTTCTAGCAAGATGAAGTGTATGTGACAGGCTAGAAACATTCCCAAAGATAAGATACAGCATCTCCATTGCAAGTCTGAATGACACCAGACAGATAGAAATAAACTGCCTTATTCCAAAAAGACATTCTCACCCAGGCTTCATTTTATCTTTCCTTCAAGCAATCAAAAGAGCAGGCCTGCTTAATATAAAATCTTTAATTATTTAATTAGACTTTAGCTATAACCTCCTGACCTCTGGATTACAGGGTTAAATAAGAAAACTGTATGCTAAATCAGCTACTTCTGTCTCCTTATTTCTCCCCAGGACACTTGTCCTCCCGTGAGAATTACTTCCCAAGAGCTTTCTGATCACAGGAAATTTTCACAGGTTTTCAGAACCAGTTTTGCAAGCGGAATGTATTCTCTGCATTAAAGGACTCCCTGAAATTCAAAGGTGTTCTGACAACAACAGTTCTGTATCAGGAGATACTTGATCAAAAATAGCCAAAAAGACCATGTAGCAGGTACAGCCAAAAAGGCAGAGGTAAGAAGTCGCAGTTCGAATATGTGTTTCAGAGAGGACAAATAGGTGAAAATGAAAACACAAGGAAGTAAAACTCTGCCACTGCTTTTTGGTCTTGATCATATAGTTTCTATTCGGAGGATTCCTGTAAGTCTTCACCTGCCTGCATGGCTTCTCAGTGAGAAGAAAGGTAATTTCTCCTCCTGAAAGCCACTCCTTCAGAGGAGGAAGACCTGACCAAATTAGCTTTTCAAGCAAAGAATACAAAAATTATGTGATTTAATAGTTCTGTGTATGCAGAGTTTCATAAAATCACCTGCCACTGTTGCCAGGACTGCAGTATCTTTCCCACTTTTCAGAGAATCCTGCTTGCCACTCTTCAGCGTAAGTGACTCAGTAGCAACTGCTCCCCCAACCTCAGACCGCAACAGCCAGTGCCAGTTCTGGTTATCAAGAGTATGACCTTTGAATGAAGTCCCACTTATTTCTAAAATTCTGATTCTACATTAGACTAGTATAACAAGCAGGAGACATTCTGACCCCTCAATTCCATGCGCTCTCCCATATATCTCTACCATATAGCCCAGGTATTTACCCCAGGAAGAAACTCATCTTGGTCCACTACTTCCCGTTAAACCAAGCTGACAAAGCCAGACATAAAAAAAACCCAGTATTATTCTTTAAAAGCATCTAGAAATTCTGGAGCTGGGGGCAAAATAAAAAAAGTCCTAAGTGACAGATGTGGAATTTCAGTTGTAAAGTGCTTACTAAGCATGCTTTGTGCCTAATCTTGCCAGTTTGCAAGCCAGTTCTGTATGGCTAAATTACAGAGGAATTATTGCTGGAACAATACCACATGAAACAAACAAAAAAACCCAAACCATTATATTTAAAAAATTCATTTCTTCATTCACTCATTTAACTAAATGCAGAATTTCAGGCCAGTAAAGGTGTTAGATCTTAAATCCAATGGAGCACAGAAGTTACTGAAAGTATTCATTGTCCAGAGTTTAACAAATGTCTAATAACCATCTGCATGAGGCTAACTTAAAAATGGCTAACAGTGTAAAAAGGCTTCTAATACCTAGAGGAAGCCATTTTATTTTTAATATCAAACCATACTAAGAAAAAGCAATACTTCATGATGGGTAATATGCATACTGTAAGTGACTTTAAGCATCTGAAGACAGTTCAGATTACTCTCAATTTTTTCCAGGAAGCTTATGTATGTGTATCCATGTATATATGTGTGTGTGCACCTCCATATACAGACATGTGTGTGTATATATATATATATATATATATATG
>JBCJKH010055297.1:0-16948 GCA_039877255.1 Loriculus beryllinus | reverse complement strand
AGACGTGCCCTCACGAAAGCAAAAGATTTCATAAAACAACAGGCCCATATCTGCAAGAGAGCATACTTCAGGCAGGATTCAAGCATCTAGGTCCTAACATAATAGCCACAAAAATACCCTTTATCTCTTAAAACATTTAAAGTAGGTACTTACATTTTTATGTACAAAGTTCTCTTTGATATTTAACATGCCCAAACTGCCACCATCTTGACAGGAGAGAACAGCTGATTCCTTACAGACCTTAACACATCCTGACTGAATTCAGCTTTTCACAAAAACGTGACAGAATTTGTAGGTGGAGCACTACCTTCCATCTGGCAGCTGCCTGTATACTGGCACAGAAAGCTAGAGATGCAAGCATAAAGCCTCCTCAGCCCAAAGGATTAAAACCAACATTGCTCAGTACTCTTTGGAGTGCTTGTAACAACGTGATGATAACGTATCAAGGCCAAGGTACTCACTTCTGCCTGATAAAGCTACTCTGCAGCAAAGTACTGAAGATCCAATAGCCCTGCAAGAGGGAAAAGAAGTGTATATACAACACTTAATACTTCCTACAGAAGAGGAAGAAGAAAATACTGGTTCCTATTGCAATGACTGTTTCTGCAATGATCGCTTCATGCAAACTTCATAGAAGAGCTTTGTCAGGTAATTCTCTTCAAGAATCCATGTTTCTTCAGAAAGAAGGAACTAGACTAGAAGCTGCTTTGTGGCCACACCAGTGACTTTTACTCTGTCTTAAAACCTTTAAGCACCTGATTTGTTGAAACTAGTGCAGAGTGTCCAGATATGAATTATTATGAGTTACCATCATATCCACTTTCCAGAATGGCAAGAAGGAGGATATAAGGTACTGCAGGCGTACCAGATTTACTCCAGTCTCCATGTAGATCATGACGCAAACCCTCCTGGAAGCCATTTCCCAATATATAAAGAATAAGAGTCTAGTTCCAAGTAGACATCAAGGACAAATTATGCCTGACCAACCTGTGTGCCTTCTGCGATGAGATCCTTGGTTCTGTGTGCAAGGAGACAGCAACAGACATCGAATAATGTTAATAAAACAAGCTTCTGACAGTCTTCCTTGGCATTTTTGTAGTCAAATTAAACAGATGTGGTCTGAATGAGTGGCTAAGGATGACATCCTGTTGGACAGCAAGTTGAACATGCTGAGTAAGCTTTTCAGTACAAAAAAGATATCGACATATTGCACTGTGTCTAATGGAGAGCCATCATGATGGTTTAGGAGCAGCAG
The DNA here is from genome assembly GCA_039877255.1 of Loriculus beryllinus. Classification (NCBI taxonomy): domain Eukaryota; kingdom Metazoa; phylum Chordata; class Aves; order Psittaciformes; family Psittacidae; genus Loriculus; species Loriculus beryllinus. Next base: position 15,693 of record JBCJKH010055297.1, on the reverse strand, counting down.
CATATGATATGAGAAAAATCCAAGAGACCCTGGATAACTTAGCCTTAAGGGAAAGCTAAAGGAAATCTTACTGCTATTTGCAACCACCTCATGGGAAACAGAGGATAGAGCCAGACTCTTCTTGGAGTCATAAAAAAGGAGCAACAGACACAGAATATTCCATTTGCATAAAAAGATTTTTTTTTTTCCTAATCATGAGGGTTGTCAGCTACTGGGGTTAAAGTCTTTTCCATCTCTGTGGATATTAAAACCAGACTGGCATAGTCTTTGAGCAACCTGCTCTAACCAGATCTGTTTTGAGCAGGGGATTGCTGTAGGCGACTTCCAGAGATTCTCCTTTCAACCTGTAAGTTTTCATGATTCTGTGGCACTACACAGGGTAGCCACCCACTAACCACAGAGACAGAGAAAGAGAAAAGCTGCAAGAAAATTCTGTTCTTCAGAAGAAAGCTGGTAATGATTACTCCAGGAGTTCACCTTGAGAACAGCACGCTCAGATTCCTATGTAATTTTGACTGAGAGCCTGCACACTCAGCAATGCCCTAAGAAAAGATCTGCAACTGACAAAAACCAAAAATGTCACCAAAAATGTGACATTAGAAATACTAAGTCAGAAATACCACCAGGCTGAAAACTACAGGTGGTTGATCATTTGTAAGACTCCCTAATATCAAAGACCATATCAAAAGTAAAAAAAATCCCACACTAATTGGAGCAAGACTTATAATTGACAAACAAGGGAATGTTTGTGTCGGTTATGCTGTCATACATTTAGAGAAATCAGAAGGTGGTGTAAATGGTGCAACTCAAGACATGCTATTCCACGTCTTGCATACACAGTATTATGCCTGTGCTGATGGAGAGAATTTAAAACCCTGCTAGTTACAAAATGCTAAATATCTTAGCTAATAGTTTTAGGTTTTATACTTGATAGCTGCAGAAAGGTGAGTTTTCTCAAGTCCATTCTTACATGAGTAACAACGCATTTTCAACTGCAGGTGAACACTGGGTGCTTCCAGTAAAGCATGTGCCTTAAGTTCAACTGAAGTACAGCTTGAGCACCAAGAATAACCCAAAGAACTTTAGGAAGTTGCTCAGTTTAGATTGACTTGGACAAATAAACATTTATCGTTAAGCATGAAACACAAAAGAACTATTCCTTTTCAATGTTTCACATTTCAAGACCTAACATTGATTTCCAGTACTGAAATCTGCTCGCTGAACTCCATCTAGTGGTCACATAACTTAAAGCTTTTTGAAGCTGAAGTGATTATTCTGGGCTTGTAAGGAGCTGATAAGATAGTAATAATAAACTTCTGTTGTGGTTAAGAGAGCTACAGAAGAAGTTGCTAATTATAGAATATTAATTTCAGAAACCCTGATGAAACCATGCCAGAATAAATAATACTCAACAGTACAGTAGACTGAAAAAAATACATATATTAAAAGCCAGGTTTTGAGCAACCTGACTGTGTTCAGAGAAAACCAGAAGAAACTTCAGGGCTCATACATACTTTTAATACCTCTAAAGAGGTTATTCTGATTCAGGTCCTTCTTTCTTTTGTTCCTAGTTCAGCCAGGAACAAGTTCCAACTTCTCCTCCAGCATAACATTAGCTGCCAAAATACTACGCTGGAAATACTGTCCCTGAACTTTACCAGCAAGACTGTACACAGCAGGGCTTTTTAGGTTTTGTTTTGTTTTTTACCTGTTAGAAACTCGTATTTCATGAGAGGAAAAACTTACTGGATCATGATGTATGCATTGGCTGGGAAGAAATTAATATGCAACACTACTGAGCCATCTAAGGCCACATACAATACCAGGCAAATAAAACTCCAAGGTGGTAACAAGCCTGGCAAGCAAGAATCCCAAGACAATTTCTGAAAGGAAACTAGAATAGCACGCTTCAAATAACTATGACGTGTGTCATCTTTTCATTAACCTGAATGCTCTTTTTAAACTCACTGACATTTGAGGTTCAACATGAATTTAAAATCCCTCTTGGACTAGCAAATAGTAAGAGTGAAGCCTCCTTGAACATTCCTTAAAGGCAAATATACTAATATGATTTTCAGCTAAACCACCTACTAAATCAGATGACTTACATTGCACAACTGTTAGTGCCAGTACAAGTGGGTGCAAATATGCCTGGCAGAAAGAGGTCTGAAATACTGCTTATCACTGTACAAGGGCAAGTGATGAATGGGCTAAATGAGGTGACTTTCAATCTTATTTTCACAAAGCTTCAGTTCTGTATTATTTTGTTGCCTGGCTGTAGTCACTTACAACCATGCTCATAAACAAGCCTAGAAAGGCATGAAGAGAAGTGCAAGCAGATTCTCCATCAGTACCAGCACCTGTGGGAAGAACAGTACTTATAAAACCAAAGGATATAAAGACCATTCTACAATATAAAAAAACAAAGAGCATAAAATAGCACTGGCAATGCAATTGAAATGGAGAACGGGTTACTACCTTTCCGTCACCTTAAAACCATGTTAACATGCACAATGCTAGCCAGCATCTCCTTTTGACTTTGATTTCTTCACGAACCTATTAAAATAAGACCAACAGCTATCTTACCAGCCTTTGCCTCTCCCACTGAAAACACCCAGCTGTTTCTGTGGAACTCCTGTTTTTCCTATTCATGTATGTTTCAGTAATCCTTTCAACATATGACTAGCACTGTGCATTGGGTAACCACTAAGCTAGCAAGATCATGTATCTTAATGTCAAAATATCTAAAGGCAGTAGAGGCTCTGGACTTGTAAGCTGAAACCAAATTAAATGGCTACAAACTCAGGTACATTGAATTACAGGCTCCTGAAATCAACTATATTTCACTTATGGTAACACAAAAACTGCAATGTATTACATCCTGCACTGATGTAACCAGAATACTTTCCCTACTTAAAACTATGCAATCATTATCCATTCTGAGTATAGTGCACAGTCACTCTTTGTCGGGGAATTAGTTTTATAGTAGTAAAAATATAAATACAGCTTATCTCTGAATTCACCAAACTCCTTCCCACCCAAAGAGTACCTGAAAGTACAAAAGCAGTTTAGCCCATGCTTCAAATTTCCAGACCTAGATCAGTATCTGTCAAGATGCCACCTCTTTCTAAGTCAATAGTTAAACCCAAGTATCAAAAAGCTTCCAGAAGTACACAATGCAGCAGCTAAGGATTATTTATTTACACTGATGGATCTACATTACAGGCTTCCCTGTATTCTAGCATCTCTGGATCAGCATTACTCCTTTCCGACTTTGTTGTGACTAAATTTAAATCTTTTATTTTCTTTTTCTTTTGCAATCATTGGGGGAACTTTGTTTTTCTTGTCTTGTTTGGGTTTGCAAAAGAATTGTGTTTTAAAGCATATTTTGATCGCTTAGTTAATTTTAGGTGAGGTCACTTGATATGTCCACTGCATGAACAACTATGTTTCTTAGTAGAAGAAACTCCAAAAGGGACTACTTGATTTCAACTTGTATGGACTGAAACATTGTCTATGCACAAACTCATTCATCCCTGAGAATTTCAGACAAGTTTAGAAGAGTGAGGTATCATTTTGAAAAGTGAATGGTTTTGTCGCTTTAGATTTCTTTCCTAGTGTCATCCCTAAAAGAAACTTTTTCAAGAGTACTACAGAACCAGTTAAGAAAAAGACATTCTAAACCATGTTTCCTTGATTTGCTCAGAATTACAAAGCTGACATTTCTTCCAGAACTAACAGCACTGACAAATAAAATAAGGTCTGCTTTACAGTTAACCTTGCCTGAAAAATCTGAATCACAGATTCTTTGGAAATGTTCACCCTCAACTGACTTAACTTCTTCCTCCTCCTCATTGTCTCAAGATAGAAAAATGATCCAGAACTTTCATGTTCTTTTTTGGCACAACAATTCCAGGGGCTGCAATTTCCTTCTTATGCCACCTGACATCCTTTCCTTCAGCTGGTGAGCACAAAGAAATTCTAGCTGGTCTTTTAACAGGAACAGGCCTTCTTACTCAGACAGGGCCCCAAATCAAAGCCTGGCCTGAGCCCAGAAGCTCAAAACTAGAATTTCAGATGAGGCCTTTATTTACACTGACACCAGCAAGTACTCCAGTCTGAATCAGACTCTGATTTGCTTGCTTCCTCAGCACACAGAGCTAAAATTACTTTGTTCTTAAAAAGCAAACTAACACCTCACAGAACAAGTACACAGAAGACTCTGATTGTAGGCTCTCCAGCACAAGAAAGCCAGGGATGTACTGGAGAGGATCCATAGGCCAATAGCAATAGGCCACAAAGTTGAAGGGACTGGAGAATCCCTCCTATGAGAAAAGGCTGAGACAGCTGGGATTGTTCAGCATGGAGAAGACTCAGGGAGCTCTCATCAATGTATAGAAATACTTGAAGGAGGGGTGTAAAGACGACACAGCCAGGTTCTGCTCGTTGGTGCCCAGTGACAGGTCAAGAGGCAATGGGCACAACCTGAAACACAGGAGGCTCATTCAGAGGTTCCCTCCGAACACCAGGAAACGCTTTTTCACTGTGAGTGTGACCGAGCACTGGCACAGGTAACCCAAGGAGACTGTGGATTCTCCATCCTTGGTGATAGTCAAAACCAGCCTGGACATGATCAGAGGCAACCAGTTACAAGTAGTCGTGCTTGACAGAATGACCAGATGACCTCCAGAAGTCCCTTCCAACCTCAGCCAGTCTGTGACTCCACAAAAGAACCATGGCACCCCTCTGCATCAGTTCCCTTGGAGAGATCTCTCCTGCTCTTTTTTGTTTGTTTGTTTTGTTGTTTTGGTTTTTTTTTTTTTTCAATCATCATCATTACAGGTGTTTACCAGCAGCCCCAGGGCAACACCACTACCTTAAATAAAGCACTACTCAGAATGGAGTGGTTTCACCAGTCTGAGGTGCCAGATCTGGACAGAGGTTTTAACAAAGCCTCTTGATTTTTCTCATTTTTCCCTCACTTGAAGTGCCAGAGCCTCCAAACTAGGCAGCAATCTCTGGACACAGCAGGAGATTGCAGAAGACAATATCTGGATTCCCTGTTCCTCCTCTTATATCTGATTCATTGGGCACAGATGAGAAGATGACAAACTGATCTAAGAGACACAGTACTTCATCCTTACGCTAACAAAGAATCACATCCCCCCCACCCCTGCAGATCAACATATCACAATGGCATTGTAGCAAAAAGACAACCTCAGCTACAGATGCTGGATTTCTTCGACCAAACGTTTGTGCTCCAGAATAGTTTTCTCTATAAAACCCCCTCCAGAGATTCTGCTCAGCTTTCTAAGCACTTTTAGATGTCTTAGTAAACTGTTTTCCAAAGCAGAGTCCATCATACCAATTAAAATCTGGCCCTTGCTTGGTAAAAGAAATCTTGTCCATAACATTAACCAGGTAGGTTTTTACCTACCACTATTTCATAGATTATTATATTTAAGATACTCCAGTACATGAGTGCCTCTGGACTAAGACAGAATGTAAGCCTGCCTGCACAAACCTATCTGTCCTTAAATGAAGGCCTAAAATAATTTACATGGTCGTAATTATCAGAGTATATCTCATTTTTAGATAAAATTTACTTCAAAAATATTTCCGTGAGAGAGGCATTGTGTAATAATACATGGCCTACTTGTGCAACTTTATTCCTTTTCTGGTTTGCATAATTAATGCTTTTCATGGACACAGACAACCGAAGATGTGTGGGGGAGAATGAATTTGTCTTTTCCCTCTTCCAAATGAAGAAGTTTTGCTTTCAGTATCTAAGTTAAGTACTTGAGATCACTCAAAAATCAAAAATAACCACTAGCTAAGGAAGCAAGTTTTATGTACATTTTTAATATATAGTATTTTTTAAGATCACTGCACTACCTAGGTCTTCAAACACAATCAGAAATTTCAGGTATAAATAAGAGCTTCCTGGACAACAGCACTGAAGATGTTACACCTTTTCTTTATATCCATAAAGGACCAAATCACCTCTAACAGTTACAGAAGTTCTTAAATAAAAGCAATATAGGCAATACATTTCTCAGGAGGAAACAATCAAGTTTGTTGCTATCTGGAAAAGTGAACTCCCCTTATTTGCTTCAATGATTTGTCAGTAATTTTTCATCACTCTTTTTAAAGGAAACACACATAAATCTGGTAGAATCTTAAAGCAACCTCAAAATACAAATAGCTGGTTAAACTGCCAAATTCACAAATTGTTGAGCTTGCATATACATGCATATATCTGATGGTTATCTAATCTTAGGCACACGCTACTCACAAGTGACGACTCAGTCCGATATCCATATATGCTTAAAAGTAACTTGAACATCTACACCCATGCAACAAGAAAACTGGTTGGCATTAGAGATCTAGTTTTCAAAATAAGTAATTGCAGACCCTTTGGAAACATTTTCATAGAAGCACAATGCAGCACCGCCAAATGACTTGAAGTGGGATATGCAGTTTTAGTTTATTGCCCAAGATCTTTAATATGGGAAAAAAACAACTGTGGAGTTGTGAAATTCTCAAGTTTAAATTCACGTGTAAAGAGTTCTACTTCCATTGAGATACAAATATGTCAACCTGATTGAGTATTAAAAGGCATGTGCAGGGGAAGAGAGGAAAGAGAAGTATACTGTGGTATTATTCCATGCTGCATGAGAGCTACTGCCACCGTACACTGAAAAACCAATCCAGCTTCACCCTACACTTGACATTTGCTGTATTAGAAACAACTATTTTTAAAGTACTCTATTTTAAACATAATTATCGTTATCTAGCAGAACAGAAGTAGTTCCAGAGAATAATAAGTAAGGCACCACTAACAAAAATGATCTAATGTTTAATGGTTAAATGTACTTTTGCTCACACAGAAATTCAGCTGTTCCACATTTTTCCCCTCAAATTCCCTTTCTGAACCAGAGGCTTATGGACATTTAAAATTCAAATAAGTTTAATGGTATTCATTAGAAGAAACTGTAGTACTATAGTCCAGCCTCCAAATCTTCACAACCACAGAAATGTCTGTCATACCCAGTAAGCCTTCTTAGCAGTATCAGACTTGCCAGAAATAACTGCTAGTTTTCTTAGTAGTATCTTGTATCCAGTCAAAAAGGTTTTGATATGCACTTTGCCAAAATAAAACCAGCACCTTTTACAACAAGATCTTATTCTCTGCCAATTTTGTATTTCCTTCAGGAAAGGTAAGTGGCACATACCATAAGCTAAGTAACTTCTCCAGGGCTGAGTATCAGGTTTTTTCTTCGCCAAGTAAAGTTCAACAGTTTAGAGTGAGTAAGCATTTACCATTCGCATCGAATTACTCCAAGGTGAGATGTGTTAGGCTGACGTTCATTGTCAGTAAAATTTTTCCTTTCAAATCTTGAGTGCCAATTCTCATATCCCTGCTTTCACACATGCATCCATCACAATTTGCTTCTTCCAAATTCCTTATGCATACAATTTCATATTCCATTTACAGAAAATTCAACTTTATACATGTTTCCAGTTTTTCTGTACCCATCAGCTATAAAAGACCCCAGCCCCCCTCATCCTTTCAGCAGTACATACCACTTTTGAATTCCTAAATTTCCTGAAGCAAGCCATCCACTATCTCTTCTACACAAACACTGGAACAGAAATCTCATAGTTAATGAGGTCCCAAATACTCCATTCATTGTATACAGAGAAGCCACTTTGCAGAACAGCACACAAGCCCTGTGTGCACAGGGATACAAATCAGAAAGGAAAATACCAGCCCAAAACGAATACTATATGATCCTTCCAGGAGCTGTATTCTTGGAAAAACTACGTTAAAAACATTGTAAAAACATAGCACAGAGTGCATCTATTGATCTTTTTTCATGGAGTTGAGATTCACAGAAAGCAGAGATCAGGACTGTAAAGACAAAGGTGACACCACGTTAAAAATCAAGAATAAGTCTTCTTTAAACAAAAAAACCCAAAAAGAAAAAAGATCAGTGAGTTTGGGATCAAAGACTCATTAGGAGATGCAAGCACTGTCTTTACTATGTACTGATTTTCCTCCACATCTGAAAAACTGAATTTCTGCAACTTTTTGAAGCCAAGAGCCCTATCGGGTACTTTCAGTTAACACATAAAACACAAGACATTACATGTATTAAGATATGATGATTTCAGCTTTCAAATATTTGAACCTATTTCATACATCAAATCAAGAAGGAGAACTGCACAGAATAATCTAGGAATCACTCTGATTTCATCCTGTTTTCCCATATCTCAAGTTCCCTCTGTACAGTGTTAATCTCAACATAGGGGAAACAACTTTTACTGCGTTATTTGGTACATATAAACATTTTCAATAACTGCATGTTTAATAAATGTGTTTTTTGGCAGCTAGGCAGAAGCTAACCAAATCTGGCATGCCAAACATTCTCTTAACTGCTTATTATCTTTAAGTGTCAGATTGATTTAATATAGGATAGAATGTATTGATTTGTCACAGAGATAATTTATCATTAACACACCAAGACAACACATACTCTTCCTGAAGTCCTACTGATCTGTATGCAACATGCATTGAGTAACTTACCACCACTTAAAGGGACCACTTCCAATTACGTGTAATACTGAAGCTGCACTGAAAACTGCTCTGGGCAAGATTGCTGGTTTAAGAAACAGGATTATCATCCCCAGAGCCCTCCTCCCCTGACATGAATGTATTTGGGTGGCCAGAGGTAGGCATCACATTAAGTCACATGGCTGGTCTGAAGTCAAAACAACATCAACAATGCATAAGACTATAACTCAAGCAGAAAACGGCAAAACCTGAACTGAAATAATCAAGGTAATATATTATGTGCCTTACCACAGTAGAAAGCTGATTACCAAATAACAAGTTTCAAGTTCAGTCAACCAAACTGTACATATTGGTTTAGCAAACTAAATCTAACCGAAAGAACATATGAGATGTCAAATGCTGACAAGATAGCTTGCTTCATTTTGTAATGAAAACTAGATTGACTAATCACATCTGCTTAATGTTTTTTTACTGCTCAGCCAAGCTATTTAGCCTGTCAGTTGGCTGAAAACCCCTGACTTTCAGATCCATTATAGAGCAACCCAAAAATGTAAGATATACCATGCCATCCTACTGGCATGCTGCTTTCAGTCCTTTCATACGATCCTAAGAACATTTATAAAGCAGAAAAGACAAGCTGAAGGTAGAAATGTGATCCAATAAACCTCATTTAAAAATGGGAATGACTTTTGGTGGTGGTGCTGATTTTTTAAAGTACAGCAATACACTGTTGATGGTAAAAAACGAATGGCGCTGTTAAACAGTAGCCACAAATACAAGTTAGAGGTGTCTGCGACACCTCACAGGTACTAGTAGTTCGCTTTTATCTGCTACTGCAAGTAATGACTGATCTGCATCACTAGCCCAGTACATTGTGCTGCAGAGATGTACAGTCAGAAGTGATACTTGGTTGTACGTAGCTAGACAGATCACCCACCAAGAACTGCTAGTTTGAATTCATTCTTTCCTACCCCAAAATTCTACACCTCAAGCCCAGCCAATGGAAAACAGCTTCAGTATTTTTTCAGCATTGGAAAACTTCATCGTCTGTTCATGAGCAAGTGATGACAGACAGATCCCATTAGTTACCAGTGCTGAACAATGTTCTAAGCAAGACAGTTTGTTGATGACCCAATTAAAAACATCGTGGGGAGATGCTCTAGCAGAGCTTTGAGAGGCAGCTCAGGAAAGAAAGTGGGTCTTCTTTTCTTTAAAGCCATACATCTGGCTGGAGTATTCCACAACTATTATAATATTGGTAAGAATCCTATGTTCACTAGCTCAGCCTGAGAGTTTTTCAGATAATACAGCCCAGACACTCCAACAGCTAAGAAACAGGTCAAGCTTATAGAAGTAAATATGTTTTTAAAAGTTTTTTACAGCCAAGTACTATCCCACCTAAACTCTTCTTTTAAAAAGGTAATTTCATTCCAAACATCACAATACTCAAAAAAAGATTGCCAGTACATTCAAAGGAGGAAGAAATGATAACAAGGTAAAGGTAAACCTGTGATCACTTCCCTTAGCATTCATGACAAACAGCATGTGAGCAAGAACATCGGAGTTCAGTGACAAAATGAACGGCATTTATGACAGTAGGAAAGACGTAACAGCAGGGGCAAAATGTGGCTGAAAGAGGAAGGTGAACTTCAGCACAAGTCTGTATGGGAGAGAGATGAGGATTTTGCTCCATGCATCAAGCTAACAGAGAAGGATCACAACCCTGACAAACCTGAAGTTGCTATGAATGGTAAGTCACTATTTTTGCTTTCTAAAATAGTGATGGAAGACCTTATCCAGAACCAAACTCAGCTAGTACACCACTTCACACCATCACTTCTTTCACCTCCTTTAAATTCTGCAAAAATACCTGGATTTTTAGTGAATACCATCCTATCATGTCTCTGGTCCACCTGCATGAATTAAAGAATCAGATGTGTTCCAGCTCATCTCAATGATATTAGTCATAAGTTAACTAAGAAGAAAAACTTCTAAAGAGGGGAGGTCAGAATTGCCAATTACTGAAAAATAAACCCTTCTTTGTGTCATGAAAATACATAAATCCCTTAATGCTCCCTCAATATGAAAAATATATATCTATGTTCCTAGGAAACACTTGATCCCTGGAATACTGCTAACATATATTGGATGCTTGTTACATGTACATGTACTAGTGTCCTGTAGAAAACTGCCAGTATACAGGTGGACCCTGAACTATGAGTATTATGTCTTCTATTGTATATTCCATACCTCACAGTTAAATAAAGACTAATTTAACTTTAGAGCCACTGTTTTATTACAAAACTGTGGGACACACTATGTATATAACAGAAGACTAAATATGCATAGAAATGCCCCTGAATTACAGAGACAGCTTTTGCTACTCTCACACTCATCACTACCACAAGGCAAACAGTCTTCTACAAGCAGTTTAAAAAAGTTATGGCAGCCCATACTTAGCAGCAGCAAGAGTGAAAAACAAATGACAGATGATCAGACCAGAAAGTCTTTACTTACACAGGATTAAGCGCTTACTAAAACATTCCCCTTGAAGATAAAAAACCCACATGGAATACAACCGCATACCATGAATTAGTGCCCCGAGAGAGAAGTTCTGAAGAATCTTGCTGAGGCTGTTTAAGATGTCGTCACCTGGGCACAGCCAGGCCAAAACCCATACCTCTCTGTCTCAGCTGCCTCCGTTCACTGTCTAACACCTTCAGAGAAATGTACTCTCAGCAGTTTCAACTAAATTAATAAGCCTGATTGTGAACTGGCAAGATCAACTGCCATGTGCTAGCACAGTGACAAACGGCATTCAAACATCCCTATTCCACTTGCCAGCACTCATCTTTCATACTGTAGGACGCAGCAAAAAAACAACCCCCGCGGTTTAGCTGTAAAGCCTGGGGCAGTAGTAAGATGAAACATCACTTCTGCACCGCTCTTTTCACACGCACAGAAGCGCTTCAGTTGAATAGGGCGAGAGGTGCACCCGCTCTACAGGTGGAGGAGCCGGGAGGCAAGCAGGCCCCTCGCCCGACCGAAGGACGAGAGGAGGGAGCCGGGCGCTTCCCGGTGAGATCCGCCCGCCCCGCCGCCCCGCACAAGTTTGCAGCGGGAGGACGGGAGCGCCCGACCGTGCCCGCAGGGCGCCGCGTCCCATGGCGCCCTCCGCGCCGCTGCCGCTGGGCGCGTCCCCACCCCGCCTGCGGCTGCACCGGCACCGCACCGCGCCCGCCCCGCAGCCGTCGCCGAGATCCCCCCCCTCCCGACCCGGGCGGGATCAAAGGGCCCGTCTCCCCCTCCAGAACCAGCCCTCCTCAAGAGGCCGCAGAGGCGGCCGAAGCCTCGCCCGGGCCGCTCACGGTCCGCCGCAGCACTCACCAGCAGGACGGAGCCGCGCACCACCTCGGAGACGCTCTGCCGCAACTCGGCCGCCGTGCCGGGCTTGCTGAGCGCCCGCGTGAACTTCCGAGTCTCCGGTGCCACCAGGGCCATGGCCGCCCGCTGCCCCCACGGCACGGCCGGCCCCTCACGCGGCGGCGGGAGGCGGGAAGGGCGCGAGCCCCGCCGGCGGGCGCCGCAGCCGGTGCCGCTCCCGCCGGTCAGCCCCTCCTCCCTCACACCGCAGCCGCCGCGCAGGGCGATTGGCGCGGAGGCGCGCGGGGCGAAAGAGGCGGGGCGGGGCCGCGCGCGCGGCACCCCGAAGCCCCGCCCCCACCTGTTCCCGAGGCGCCTTTCTGATTGGGCGCCTGGTTACCTGCCCGGCTGCGGCTCCCCTCCCTCATTGGCTTAGCACGAAACCGCAGGCCAAGGTGGGGGGCGGGGCCGGTTGGAGCCGGAAGTTGCCGCCTTTGCCGGGCAGAGCCCGCCCTCGCCGGGCCGGTTGTACTGAGGTAGTGGCTGTGGTGGCGGTTGGGGTTGGGTGTTGAGGGGTTGTGTTTGCCCCCAGATCTTAGCGTGTGGTGGTGAGCGCGGCTCCGAGCAACAGAGTCGGTGGCATAGCGCTGCTGGAGTGGCCGCTGTGGCCTTTGAGGGCCGGGAATACGCCCTGGGAATAGCGGCGGTGGCAGTGCCGTCTGCCGGGCTGTGTGCCGGCGCCTTCTGCTCGTGTTTATACCTGCAGCTGTACGTACATACTCGTACATGCGTCTGTGTGTCCCGTGGTGTAGTAGGAAAGTTAAAAAGGTGGGAAGTTGGTGTGTTCGGTGTCCATAGCGCTGCTCGTACATCGGAGGGTTTCCCCGTGTGCGGTTTTCTTCTCAAAAACGGCTTCTGGGTTTAGGTAGATTTGCATCAAAGTGGGCCTGGCTGTAGCTTTTTTAATTGCTGTGAATTCCCTCTGAGAGACTGGTTAGTTGCAGTACCCGTCTCCGAAGGTGTGCAGGCATTAGTCGCTTTGCTTTGGGGAGCCTTATCTCTCGCTACAAATACCTGACAGGAGGATTGAGCAAGAAGTGGCTGGTCTCTTCTCTCAAGTAACAAGTAACAGGACAAGAGGAAGCGGCCTCAAGCTGTGCCAGGGGAGGTTTAGATTGGATATTAGGAAAAAATTCTCCACTGAGAGAGTGCTCAGGTATTGGAGCAGGCTGCCTAGGGCAGCGGTGGAATCACCATCTCTGGAAGTGAGTGTTCAGAACCGTGTAGATGAGGCCCTCAGTGACATGGTTTAGTGCTGGACTTGGCAGTGCTGGGGGAACAGCTGGACTTGATGATTTAAAGGTCTTTTCCAACCTAGGTGATTCTGAGATTAATTTTTTTAAATGCTTAAGAGCATTTGGAGACCGTTCGGGCTTGTGTGCCTTTACCTACTTAGGCATCTCTTTGTATAAACCTTTCCTACACTGAATACACTGAATATAGTTTACAACTGATGGAGGGAGCAACTGAGTGCTGTGGGCAAGGTGGGGGTAGTTTTCAGGTGGAAAAAGAAGGTCACAAAGATTGTATCTGAGGTGGTATACTCAAAAAACGCCTGCAAGAGAAAAGGCCTGCTTTTTTGGATGCTTCAGATAAATGTGTAACTAATAACATTTGAAATAATTAAGGCAATTCTGATAGAATGACAGAGGATAAAAAGTCCAAATACACAAATGTGTTGCTTATGGGGAGGGAGGTTTTTTTGATGAAGGATCTTTCAACGGGTACTTTGCAGTATCAAAGCCTCATTTACTTAAATGTTGAGCTATGGCTCTTTTAGACATCTGTCACAATTTGAGTGTTCCTATTAGTTTATACCTTTCTTTGGGAAAGAATGTGCAGGGACAGGGACTGGTCAGGCTCATTAAAGTAACTAGAGTTCCTGATTTCACAAATACAAGACCTGGTGTGTTTATGAATGTGTTTAAGCTGGTAAATCAGAAAATTAGATACTGGTGAGACAGATTGTCTGAACACAGAGCTGGATGAGCAGCAATGTAAATATATAGCTGGAGTAAGTAGAATGAGGTATCTTAGGGCCATATTTTATTTTTTTTTCTCTGAATCTGTAAGATACGATGTCAAATTTGATGTCAAACCTCCACAAGTAAACATGTCCTACATTTTATATAAATAATAGATTAGCATTTTCTAAAATAAAGTCACATGTTATTTTTGGAGCATTCAGGTGCTTTGAGTGCTGACAATTCTGGACAAAAAAAAATAAATTGTCTAGTCTACCGATTTTATGGTTGCTTGAATATAAAATGGGACAATTTAACTGTATTTACTATGTATAAATATTTCCCATATATATTATGCAACTTTGCTGGAAAAGAGACAGTTTTCCAAGCCCGAAGAAAACTCTGAATGATACCTGTATGAATAGAGATATATAAGAAAAATACACCAAATAGGTAAATTGTAGTTTATTTAGGAAGACTGTATAGGATGCCCAAAAGATGATGTTACCACAATCATAGAATAGTTAGGGTTGGAAAGGACCTTAAGGTCATCAAAGCTTCTCTTCAGCTGAATGCATTCAGTTAAAGAAAGAACATGAAAGCAACAATTAATATTGTGTAAAATGAAAGGAAAAACATGGAAGCTGATAAGCAGAAATGATAAGCTAGCAGTTGTCAAACAATGAGAATGAATAATGATAGCTAAATATATGAATGAAAAGTCTTGGCTCATTGCCTAAAGGACAAGGGCAATACATTTTCTTTTTAAATGTCAGGATCAAGGAAGAAAACAATTTGACAGTGGCATGTTTTCCCATATACACTTTTCAGTTATGGCAGGGGGGTTGGAACTCGATGATCTTAAGGTCCTTTCCAACCTTAACGATTCTATGATTCTATGATGATGTACCAAAGCATTTATTTAATAGAAACCTGGGTAATGCAGTAATGCCGCATGGGTATAATTGCAAATGGTTTATTCAATCATTACTTAGTAAGGATGCTAAATACCAACAGGTAAAAGACTTTTAAACTTTCAGGACCAACAAAGTAATGTCCTAGAATTTTATGCAGTTCTGAGTCATTCATGGTAATAATCAACCTGTGTATGTTTATTCCAGAAATGAAAGCAAGAAACTGATTTGGTGCCATGAGAAATGAAAACCAAAAGGTTATTCAAGCTAAAATAACATGACAAGAACCTTTGGAAAAATCACGAAAGTAAATGAAAATCATATATAGGAATTAAATAATTACTGAGTTTCTAATATCAGGAGGTTTCCCTGGAATTTTTGGAATTTGATGTTGTTTAATGGGAGTAGCATTTCACCTGGCAAAGGTAAATGTATAATATTGAGCTTTTATTAAGACATTATGTCGTATTCTGTTTAGTGCAAATATTCTCTTTAAAAATATTTTTATACAAAACTTTCAACATACATTTATCTGAACAAAAAAAAAATTACCCAGCAGATCTGAAAAGTAATTCTACTTGAAAATCATCATTGAAGAGAGACCTGTTTAGCAAAATTAAACCAAATCCTCATTGTATCTCCAACCTATTCATAATCTTTATTAACTTATGTAAAGAAAGCATAAAATCATAGACTCATAGAATGGTTTGGGTTGGAAGGGACCTTAAACATCATCTAGTCCCAAACCCCTGCCATGGGGAGGGACACCTTCCACTATAACAGGTTGCTCCAAGCCCTGTCCAAACTGGCCTGG
>JBCJKH010055296.1:18922-38194 GCA_039877255.1 Loriculus beryllinus | reverse complement strand
CCCCCCCCCCCCCCCCCCCCCCCCCCCCCCCCCCCCCCCCCCCCCCCCACACCACACACGGACGTGTTCATATCTACATGAAAGCATAGGTCTATTTCTTGTAATTCATAAAAGAAAATGTCATCCATCTGTTTTAGGCATTTATGTGAATGCTGTAGTACTGGAGTCCCTTACCCTTTAATATATATACGCCTCCTCCCGTGGGTGCCTGGCTGTCAGCAGCACAGTGAGGTTTTACAGCACTGCAGGAACTGAACCCAGCACTTCCAGTTCCACTAACCTGCATCATTTCTAAATTCAAATAAGCTTCCCTGGCCTCAGGACATGCAAAGTACCAGCACAGAACATAGAACAGGGAGAGTTTATATCCAAAGCGCTGAACGCTACCCACTCCGATAGACAGTCACTGATAATGTTACTACTGTCATGTTTATAAAGATACAGGTGAAGCATGTGTAGCAGCACTCATGTTTCACTGAACTGCAGTACTTTAAAGTAAAAATATTATCAACCTCCCTATTATTGGTTTCTGAGACCCTCCAGTAAGTTTAGATCTTGGGTAGAGCTAAAAAGCAGACTAACAGGTGCTGGAGTCTGTCTTTCAGTTTTCCTTCTTGACTGCTATTCACTTGGAGAGATCAACTGCTGGACAAGGACTAACTTGACCCTGGATATGGAACTTTACAGTTTAGAAAGTTTCACACTAAGAGATAACCATGATCTCCAAGACAACACACATTGCAGAAAACAGGACAACAGATCACCCTCAAAGGGCTTCATTCTACTTTGCAGGGTACTTGAGCAAGGTAACTCAAAAGCCTGCGTTTATCTATAAATGAAAGACTTCTAGTGAACAGAAATGTGAAATATTCCATTTAAAACTGGTAAAAACAGCACCACGAAATAACTCCATCCCAATTTAAAAAGAAAAAAAAAAAAAAAAGTAGAAGATGGCTTACCATTAGAAACATTGTTGGTATTTTTAACTAATTTTCATCTTTCATCTAACTTTCATCTAACATCAACAGGAAATATTGCACAGGTAGTTTATTTATATACACACTTTCCTAGAATTTATAACTTCAAGATATTTCTCCACAAATTGCTAAGTTTTTGCTTTAAGAAGAATTTCATTCTGAAGTTTACAGGTGATTTCTTAAATATCAGTGATTACACGTCTGAACTGTTCCTTCACATTTACCTAGCAGCCACTGAATAATGATTCTACAAGCCTGACAAAATAGAAACCATTAACAAAGAATCTTACAAGTTAACTTAATCCATATGATTTGAAATTTCCTTGCTAGGTGGTATTTTTTATTAGTATTTTTTCCTGACATTAGTCATAAATGTGTTCCTGGCAGAGGCAGCTGCTTCCTCTGCCAGGATTGTTTTAACAATAAGGAAGTCATGTTCAAGAGAACTTTTACTCTCCAGCAGGATTAGGCAGCAAGTTGGGATCAAAAGAGCATAACAGTTACCTTGCCTGACCCTTTAACCAAAATCCCAACCATCCAATTCATACTGAACTGTGACAGCACTGAAATCGAATGGCCACAGAAAAGCCTTGCCCCAAAGTTTTCTTTCTTGCAATCAAAGCAACAAATCTTTTTTAAGTAGGTAAAGAGGATACCTGCACAACTGGCTTCCCAGACATTCCTCTCATCCTTCCCAGTCATCCTCCTGAGAGTGCTGCTTGCCTAACTTATTGGCAAGAGATTGCTGCTCTCAGCCTGCACATTAACCCTTAATGATGCATTCCAGCTGCTCCACAAGCAGTGAGTTCCACATCTTTGAAAAGCAAAGTGAACTGAAGGCCGGAAGCTAAAGACCAACCCACCACCAACAGCAACCCCCCCATCAAACCAGTCCACATAACTGCAAGCCCCCTTCTCCAGTGAATCATGCCATGCAAGCCACTTGACCTCCTTGCAGCAGTCATCCTCCTTCTTAGACTGGGTTTAAAAGCAGGACCTAATCAATACCTGATGCTGTATATGACCTGAGCTTAAGTGTATAAATTAAATACAAAATAAAGCAGGTTCAAAGGTGAAACTCATGGACAGGGCTACTGAGGGGTCACAAAAGAAAGTAGAAGGAAGAAGGAGAAAAAAAGAAAATCTCATTTCTAAAGCTGATTTTCACACTAGAAAGATGCATTTCCCATCACACATCATAACAAGCAATTTTTAATGTGTATGAAAAAGAATAATGCACTGAAAGGTAGAGACTTGGGTGCAGTGATTTGTATGTTGTGCCCTTGGATATGCAGCAAGAACTGCTTATAGGGATCTTAATGAAAACCATTAGCCTGAAGAAACCCTGTGCACCACGACAGTTTTAGATAGCTCATTAGCTCATCTGTTTAAATGAATGAAATTCTAGGGTTTGGTGGTTGTTGGAGAAGCATCATTCTACATCCTAGTATTGACTGCTTTTAAGCAACTTCTGATTGTCAGGATAGCGATGCAGAAATATGTAGGGAAATAAATAAGAAAGGCTCATGTTCCTTCAAAAGAGCAAATAAATCTTCACTTGCTATAGTAAAACAAGAGAAAGAAAGAAGAAGTGTGAAGATGGTACATTGGGCAAGCTGTGTATGCATATTCTCACAGTGTTACTGCACTACTGTTCAATGATTTGGAAAAACAACTCCAAAAAGAGCATTAAAAAACCCACAACAGACTGGAGCAGAGGTTATTTCCACAGGAAGACAGAATTCTCTCATTTGTTTCTTTGACATTTATGGGACCACCAAAGGCTAAAGAAAAGCAAAATTAGATCTCACAGGGTTTTCATAGGAAAAAAAGTGGAGGAAAATTATATTCTGTAGCAGAAATCAGCTGTACAAATGAGACCATCATCTAAGAGCCCTTTCCAATGCTGCTCTCTTGCATCTGCCCTGTGCCATCTGGTCTTAAACAAGAGAGTTTTTATTCTTGCCTACCTCAAAGCTACTCTACTAAAGCCATTCTCAGATTTACACCTAGACAATCAACTTTGCACTGATTCTACTCATCTCCTAACAGATATTTGCATGTCTGAGGATTTCCTCTGTGCTCCACTTAGAGTTAGATCTGTATTTTACATTGGAAGAAAACACTGCAGATCCAAGCACAAACATGACTTTTTTAAATAAAATGATCTTAATATCTATGTAGGATTTACATGAGCTGAGCTGCTTGTGAGGACATTTTCAAATGAAGCAGCAATTTAGCTGCTTAAAAAGACTGCATAATATCCCTTGCTGTATAAATACAGTGAACATATGTTCATATAAAACCAATTTATGATGAAAAGACTGTAAAATACAACCATACCATTACAATTTATTTTTTTTTCCCTCCAAAAATGTCTGCCTTTCATGGCATAACAATTTTGGATTGAACTGTAATACAGGTGGCTTCATTTTCCTACAGCCACTTTATCTCCTGGAACCACCCAACTGCAAGAGAGTGAAGTCCTATAACAAACAGCATCACTGAATGAGAACCATAATCACTCCTTCCCATGCTCTAAAGGTGGCAAGAAACTACACAGGCTTTGTAGTTGTAGTCCTTGTTCTGCTCTGACACAGAAGCTGCAGATGAGATGAGGACTGACAATGGCCATGCAGCAGCCTTGCTGAGGTGGGGTCAGGAAGGGGAACATTCATCTTATTCTGTGGTCAAGGAAGAGCAGTGCAGGACATCTATTCACCCCAGTCAATTACTGAAATGAATTTCTGAGCCTAAGTAATTGGAGAAAACAAGAATCCATTTACTTACTTGGTTTGCACTAGTGTTTTCATCACTTTTTTAAAAGGGGTTAGATTAAAAATAGTAATTGTGTTACCCAGAAAAAGTGATGCAGTATTGAGTAAGAACCAAGGAGGTTTTATTCACCTTAAAAGGTAAAACAAATCCAGGAATAGTCTTGTCCATTTACAAAACGCAGTATCAAAACTGCATCCCAGTGAGATGGCAAAACAACTGGAGACTCCAGAGACCCACAGGATCTCAGCCTGGAAAGCCAAAAGCACTCCCTGCAGGCTCCTCTCCATTTGGCACAGAACTGGTCCTGGCGGACACATCCCACAGCAAAGTGTGGCACTGCCACTGAATGAGCAGGCACTGCTCTTTCTTGTGCCAAAAGACCCTTTTTCTCCCTGGCTAAGACATGTGCTGCACTGACTGCAGAGCCAAGCTGAAACATGGGGAGAGGGGAAAGAACAGCAAAACAGACAGCTCAAGCTATGGTTTTAACTTTGTCCAGCTGGAAAGGTCAAGAGGAGAAGGCAAACTTTACTCTGCTGGTGGATGGTATTTACAACCTCCATTTATTCACAGAGTCTGTACTAAAATGATATTGCTATGCTGTTTTGGCTAGAGACTGCCTAGGCTGACCTCTCCATGCCCAGCACAGCACCGGAATAATTCCATACAAAAGGTTTGCATTAAATGTAATGAAGCAAATGACAAAATCAATAAACCTGGAATGGTGTGGCTATCATAAAAATGACGTAAATTCAGAGTTCACAGTGGTTATGAAGCTATTGAGAATTATAATTAAAACCAGCACTATCTTTTTTTTAGAATGAAAGTTCCTTTTGACAATCACAGATGAATGCTACAGGAAATCTTCAACAAATGTATTCAAAATTAAGCTATGGCACAAAGACAGCATAAATTATACAATGATAAACTGTAAGCATAGGTTAGCCTAAAAAAGTACATAATGAAGAAAATTTGATTTTCATACTTTTTCAGCTGCTGTCATATCCCATTTTAATCAAGTTTCATATCAAAAGGACTGTAAGTACACTACAGGGCCTGTTTTTAAATCATGGTATTTTCTGGAGTTTGTTTCTGTCAAGGAGACTTTTGTAAGACTATTAAACCAGGAAAGGGCCAAATCTGCTATTCATTACTCTCCATCCAACAGCAGCGCTGCACCACTGGTGCTGCATCAGAACTTATCTCGGCTTTATTAGGATAAAAGAATAATGAGCCCAGAAAGCACCGAGCAGAGTTCAGCAGAATAAGCGAGCAGGTAAGTAATCTCTGGGAATATCAGTTGTCACCATGACTTGTAGCAGCAGGTTTCAAACCCCAGATAAGAGATCCCATTCAGACTTGGGGGTGAGATTCGTTGTCAAGCTCTGCACACGGAGCTTATAGCCTCGTGTTAAAATTTACACCAGTGTCACACCTAGACAAGTGAACTACACACAACTTAACTCCCCAGGTGCCCCAAAATGAGCTTTCAGATACTTTTCACCTCATCAAACAGAAAATTCACTACAACTCTTAAAAGTGACCCTCAAGCCTGGGGTTCTCACATCCAAATGCTGAACTCCAGTGCAAATGGTTCACATGGTTCTGTCAGATAGGCTGATCTTCCTGATGGGAGGCAGCACATCATGTCACTCTTCAAACCCCCACTGATGACCAAGCTGCATTACAAGCAGCTATAGAAGCAGTTCTTTTAGGCAGGATCAGGAAATACGTTACAAAATACAAAGCATAGGGCAGATCAGAACAGAATTTGAAGTACATGGAAAAGATAACTTAGGCCTATGTGGTCCACTTCATCTTTCCTGTCATCAGCATTAGGATTTTACCAGATGAGCACAGGAAGTGCAGACTTTAAATGATCCTTGAATACATTTCCAGAAAGGAAAAAAACCTGATATTTATGCTTGTCTTACACCTATAAGTAGTATTCTAAAATCAATGGTTTGCCCCAAATTCATATTGAAAACAATATATATATTACAGTGGACATACCGAATACAGAAATGTGGCAAATCAAAATTATGCATAAGCTTATTATGGAAGTTGTCAGCTTTGTTTTGCATCAGAAAAATGAAAACTTTAAAAATATTCAATTCCACCATACTAAATGCCACCAAACTTACATCCTCCCATGTTAAAAACTTCTATCCTTATGTAGTTGTTTTTCATAGGTAGAACACACCAGGGAGGTATTTCAGCTTTTATTTATCTGACATTTTACTCAGGGGAAAGCAACCTTTACAGTGAGGAAATCTGTTTCTCAGGAGTGATGGTTCAGCTTTTAATGAGTTGTCAGTGACAGATCCCTTGTGGCTAGCTGAGCCCACAACCACGGGCATCCATGAAACAAATCCTTCCTGCAGTGCAAGTGGACAGGAGAACAGAGCACACATCCCCTCTACTTAATGCAGCTGCTTTCATTTAAAATGAAAAATAAAATAAATCAGCAGTGCATTTTCAATCTGTGAAATCCATCTCAAGTGAAGTACTAGGGGTAGCGTAGCACATCCAGTAGATTTAAGATCATTCTGCGCTGGTTAGTCCACCTGGTATTTTATTTATGTGCAAGGGACATGGGAAAGGGGATTACATAAAACAAAACCTGTTTTAAAAATGCAAGTATAGTCTGATCACACTCCCAAACATGACATATGTTTAAAGGCCTTTAAAGGCCTCGTGAAATGGCTCTGGAGTTTGCCAGTATTTATCATGTGTGCTGCAGAATTTACAGGTTATCAGTCTGCACATGTTTCTGCCATTGCTCCCTGACGCATCTGGGACCATCCCGGGTTGCTCAGGAATAAGCCAGGAATCATCATTCCTTTTAGCAGCTCTTATAAAATACAAGAATATCGTGCAGGTTGGGACCAAACCCTGCAGCTCACCACGTGAAGAGCTGACATAACATCACTGCTGAGCATTTGCAAGAATAAGCTATCGAGACTGAAATGAGCTCACTAGCTGGCAAGGTTACTGCTGAGCCAGCATCTTTTACATCAGTGGACAATGCAAAAACCCCACAAAACTATCTTCCCAAGAAGGTCATTTTGAATAATGACTATCCTTATGATGTTAACAGAGATACATTCAAAGGTTTCAGGACTGTAATGTCACTGAAAACCACAATATTTCCTGACAGTCATGACAAACTGGTGGAGAGCACAGCTGTTCTCACAGGGCGCTGCCTGTTTGTACCATATTCTAGAGAAACGCAGAATTAACTCCTTATTCAAAACACATTGCTTGCCCTCAGCCATCCTGCATGAGGCTGTGGTGTGAGGGAAGGG
The DNA here is from genome assembly GCA_039877255.1 of Loriculus beryllinus. Taxonomy (NCBI): domain Eukaryota; kingdom Metazoa; phylum Chordata; class Aves; order Psittaciformes; family Psittacidae; genus Loriculus; species Loriculus beryllinus. Next base: position 31,131 of record JBCJKH010055296.1, on the reverse strand, counting down.
ACGTAGGAACAGCATTCCACACTGCAGGACATGCACCCTTGTGCACAAGACACTGGTACAGACCCGAAGGCAGTACAGATGGATGCATTGCCACTGCTGCACAAGTACAGACAAGAAGGCTGGGCCTAGTCACTGTAGGCAGAGAGAAGACCGCTGAAAACGATGTGGTAGCAGCTATGATGTCCCTGACATGGCTACACAGCATTTAGGTTTCCTTGCTTTTTCCTCTGCTTTTTTATCTCACTACAAGATAGACAAAAGCAGATATTTCTAAAGATCAGGACAGGTAAATTGTAAAGGTTAGTGATTCAGAACTGGAAGACAGAAAAGCGAAGGATAATATATGCCAACCTGCCCTCAGGCAGGATAGCCAGCAGCAGTTCTCAAGCCACGCTGTGATCCACAGCCAGTCAGTCCCTGGAAAGGTGGGCCATGACTCTTAGGAGGCAAATGAAGTGACCAGCTTCTGGTCACCTGCCACTGGCCCTGTGTCTGAGGCCAGCTGAAGGTGTGAAGAAACACACATTGCTGGTTCACAAACCGCCCGCTCCCAGGACTCAGACTCTGCTCGGTTCGTTATGCACCTCTCACCCAACATTCTGCACTGCGCAAGGAACATGCATGTGCATTTCAATCAATCATATCTTCTTAATGAGTTAATTGTGAAATCTGTGCTTTCTGCACTTATTCATAAGGGGAGAACAGATGGCAACAGCTCAACCTGATATAAAATTAACTTACGCCGCAGGTGATGTTTCTCCACGGAAGGTGGCAAGTTGGTAACATGTTATTTTAATGCTATAATAATGCTGCATTACAATAGAATTTCTAGGAAATCAAAATTGATGGCAACAGAGATATCTTTTGAATTCATTATGGTCACTACCATAATGAATACCAATTATAGGACACAGAAAGGAAAAACACTGTTGGAATACATTGAGAGCAGTGTGAATTTACAAATAAGGAAAAGGAAAATGACTAGCAGATCCTTAAGGCTGAAATAACACAATCTTTTCACACCCTAAAGAATGCAAAAGTCTTGTCTAACAAGGATTTCCAAATAGCTGTTTCACTACCTCTGACCTGTTTGCCAGCTCTGAAAACACTCACAAATACCAGCTGAGATCAAAGCAACCTGAAATCTGTTCTGTAATAGAAATATATCCTTTCTTTAAATGTTCATGCATTTGTAGTTAAAACATACTGTGCCTTTCATGCACATCATCAAATACAGACACATGTTGTTCAGCCTATTGAAAGGCACATAAGCAAATACACAAGCCAGGATGTGATAATCAATTCTCCTCTGCTTTTATTTGAGGCCAACCACTGATTTCAGTAGACTTATTCCAGATTTTACACCAAACAAGTGGAAAATCTGGCCAACTGTTTATCTTTCTCCTTTTGTTTTATTTTACCACTGACTGCAACACTGAATACTGTACACAAAAGTCAAGAAACTAAGGCCAGGAATTTCAGAGGGCTTAGGATAAGAGTTTCCCTGGAGAACCCAGCATCGAGGAGTTAAGTTTTCTAAGCAACATTTTATTAAGATATACTGCATATTTCTGTATGGCAAATAATTCACCATCACTTGCTTTCTGCCAGTGAAATGGCTACACACAAATCAATCATTATTTCCTTGGGTTTGTTCATTATTTTAACTTGACAGATCTGTTTAATTATTTCTATTCTACGGCTGAATGGCAAAAATTACAAATATGCTCCGCAGTGCTGGTGATGATGGATAAAACATGGGCAATTTGGTATTTTGTGTAGGTGAATGTAAAAGACTTCTCAATGTAAAGAGCAAGTTCAGCTTTTTCCACAACCTGAATGTGCAATCTAGATGTTTAATTTCTGAAAAAGTCACCTGGATCAATGCTAACAGTAGCTGCATGCAGCAAAAGTAAAGCGTATCTTCCAAGAAAAGCCATTTCACAAATAAGAAATTCAAACTAATAGTCACAAAACCATTTTACAGTACTTGCAGAGCTCTGATTTTTTACATTGCATTGGTAATGCAGCCACTAGGAAAATAAATGCGTACTGACTTCCAGAAGTGTTAAATGTTACATATATGCTGCATTTTTAAAAACCTAAATGCTTACTTTCTTCCTCCAAAGAAATCTTTAGGGCTATAAAGAAGGATATTACCCACAATTTCCTAAGTGGCCCCATGATGCCAGAAAAGCAGCTTGCAGGTCTAGTAATATGAGCTATTATCTTATGTGTCACTGAGAAATATTTAGACAGAAATGCAATGAGCCTGTATTATCATGACAGATGAACCTGTTAGCTCGTGGTTTTTTTCTGAATCCCAGCGCTACAGAATTCTCTCTTCTAGTCAAAGCCTCCAAAAGGAAAAAGGCAGAAGCCAAATATGCACAGAAGTGAGTTTCAGTGAATCAAGAGCAAGGAATGGCAGCAACTTCCCACAGAAAAAGCAGTAACTGTGATTTCATGTGGCTCTAGCTCAGTGTGGGGCTCAAACAGGGTGTCCTCACTGTCTGGTCAGCTGCACCCCTGCTCTCTTGTGCACTGCACACATATTCATGGTTTCCTTTCAGTGAATTATTCGGTTTCCTTGGCTGGGAGATGCTGACGTCAAAGAGCTCATACACAGCAGCACGTGAACCCTACAGCAGGGACACAAGCCAGCTCTTAACACCCAGCCCTGCCACCAGCACACACTCCAGGATGTGCATCATGGATGCTGCATTGACACAGACACCAACCCAATCTGTGCACTCTGATATATACAAGATGTACATTTACACCCTCACTGCTTACGGAGAAGTAGCTTTTCCTTCAGTCTGAAGGGTGCAAGATGGGAATGGGTGACAAAGGAGTAAAAGCTTAGGGAAACAACAACCAAAATCTGACCACTTTAGTCTCTGCTTGCTGGTAAGTCTTGGGCTATTGATTTTCCATACTGAAATGCTGCAAGACAAAGGAATCAACTGTCAAGACATTGTAAAAGGACACAGGGTAGCAACTGCCAGAAGGGTAATATTTTGAAATCTGCTCTTTGCATTTCTTATGGGGAAATGATCCCTGCAGCACAACAAGCCCTGATATCATCATACCTCCAAGAATCACATACCTACAATGCTTTGTGACCCCCATGAAGCTGGGCTGGTTATGGTCAGGCTTCGCAGTCCTGAAGAGAGCACAGCAAGAGGAAGAGCTAGGAGTATACTGCCAATAACTACAAGCAACACCTTGAAAGAATGGTTGCTGCTGTTATAGGATCTTGACCTAAGTCAACTTTTGCATGTTCCTATCTGGGAACCTGGCTAATTCAATAGGAACTGCAGGAATGCCTCATCAGGGAAACACTCATTTGAATGCCAAGATGTGATACAAGCAGGGCAAACGTGCAGAAATCCAAGAAGCAGCCCTATATATTTTGATGATGGAAGGCCAGGGCTGACAGTGCTGAGTTAGCCCAAAGCTCAACAAGACCCAAATTCGTAGACTTTAATTCTTGAAATGAATGTGCTTACTTGGGGCTAGATTCCTGCAAAAAACATTTCCTGTTCTCTGAGTAATAAGTAACAGAAATTGAATACAGGTGTGTACTGCAAGCTGGCCCTCGCCTGCCCTTTCTTGTTCAATTCTTTTAGGCCTCCTGAGCAGTATTTCTGCATCTATTCTACAATATGTTCAAAGTGTCAGTTTACACCAAATTCCCATATAAGTTCGTTATTGCTAATGGAATTATCTGCTAACAATGGTTCCTAAAAGCTGTATAATCATTTCTATATTTTAGTTATAAATATACTTCCTAATTCACTCTTTGTGTGCACGTTTTTCCTTTGATTTTATAGTCAAACAGCAGAAAATACTTCATACAAAAATAATTCGCACAACAAAATTTCCCTCACTGGGGAGTTTTGAAACCTCATCTTGCCAGCCTCTGCTCTGTGTTTGTCCTCTGCAAAAGCACTGTCCTCCTGACATTTACAACCTCTTCTTTATAGCACAGCCCTTATGCTAACCCATCTTCCTGGGCTCACTGCTTGGCTAAGGGAAGGACAAAAGAGAGAAAGGTTTTACCATTTAAAACAAACAAAGAAAAAAAGCATGGTGGGAAATAGCCTGAAACACTGCTTTTTATAACACGTCTTTCTTTCCTATCTTAATATTTCTTTTTTTCAATGACCAAGACTTTCTCTGTACCAAGGCACTGCTGCAGCCCTGGTGCTTGAGGGACATCACCAAAGACTCCCTGGCTTGGCACATGCAGCAGCACCTCAGCACCTCTTCAGTTCCAGATTTGTTTTCCACCAGTACATTCCAGCTGGACAGAGCTGCCTCATTGTGCTGCTTACCGTGAGAGGGCAGTGCTCCTAGGGTTTCCAAAATGCACCCACTGGAAGTTACATTGAGCCCTTAGGCTGCGTATTTTGTAGGCTGCATCCAAAAGACATTCATACCCCAGTTTGGACTATTGCATCAACTGCTTGTTTTTTCCCCGAGGGAAACTTTCCAAGCTGCTGTTAAAGACAGCATCATTCCGGAGACTTTAGCATGCTCTAGCACTTGCTGTGTCCCTGTTATCTAGAGTTGTCATTTTTCTCAGAATATTTGGACACTCTATGTAGAAACTAGAAGAATATGAAGTCACGTTAAATGTCATGGTATGAAAACAGACAATTCCATCCCACCCTGTCCCCATATGAATTTTAAAGATAACTGGAAAGGTTTGGGGCGTGTGGGAAAATATGTGACTTCATATCTTCTGTCTAAAAGTCTCCAGAATCCCTCAAAAATGTGCTTTAGAAGGTGAAAGAACTCTGAGACACCACAATAAATCTGCAAAGTGATAACCATAGAAACGGCCAACCCTGCTGCTCTCATGTTAGCACATGTGTCAGAGTCACCAGGCGACTGGCACTGCAGGTGCTGGAGCAGCTGAATGTACTGACAGGCACAGACTCATCCTCCTCCTCTAGGTGCTGCAACACTCGTGCCTGTTGGCATGGTCATTTCTGTGACTCAGAAGGGAGCGATTTGGCTGCCAAGTCTAGACTGAGAATGGGAATTGGCAGGTTTAAGCTTACTGCTTAAAGCTTTAAGAGCTTTAAACATGAACTTGGTTCAACTTGTATCACACCCCTATAGCTACTGCTGCAGACATTTTAATGTGCTTCCAGCAGCAAGTTGGCTCAAGATTTGTCACATTTTTCTCAGCAACTCATAGGCCACTAGTCTGTGTCTGGAAGCAAGTCACCTGAGCCAATGACTCACCCTGGGCACACAGTTCACCCATTGCTCATAAAGAATGCCTATAGATCTGAGTGAAACATCTCCTTCTCCTGATGTTTATCTAAACAGTCAGTACTTGAGGCTCCCATCAGCAAATCTATTCATTAGACACTAAGCTCTGTGCTGCTGCTGAGCCAGAGGCTGGACTAGGTGACCTCCAGAGGTCATTTCCAACCAGAACTATTCTATGATTCAGTATTTCTGAAAGACAGCAACAGTCCCTACAGGGAAGTACAAGACTTCTACAGCAAAAGAATGGATATTGCCTAAGTCAACAGTTACAGCTTTTTTGTAAAAAAACCCTCACATTTATAGAGCTTCTATAAGCACTCCCTCCATCCCTTGATACTGGCTTATGTAAAGGTGAAACTCTGGTTCCTTCTGCACTGAGATTGGGTGCATAAATTAAAGAACACTGATTTTTCTGGCAGCCCACCAGAGGTGAAATGGACTCTGAACGCACTTTGCTATTTTAAAGGAAGGTAGGCAACTAATCCTGAGTTATAGCTGCAAAGTTAGATTTTCTGAACAAAACACCATCTATCACTCCTCTAGATGATACGATGTAAGCAAAGCTCATGCTGGCATGATAAAAAAGCAACAGTTCTGTCTAAAATACAGAAACTTCTTCCCACTATAAACTATATTCTACAGTGTTTTCCTATGCGCTAAAAAGCAGACCTGCTCACACAGGTCCTCTGATGCTCTTTCACTGAAGAGGAACATTAGAGTATAGGCTCAGAGGAGTTTAATTGGCTTCTTAAGATGTGTTTTCTTAGGCTGACATTTTCAGGTAAAAAAGCCGTTATACCTGAACAGGTAAAGTCCCTTGTTGAATATACATGAAGTAAGTAGCAAACCACTGAAGAAATACAGGCTTAGTTTGCTGAATGCCTGCAGAACAGCTGTAAGTGTTACAAGACATTTGTAAGACTTCATGTTCTGTCTCAGAGAGCACAGGGTGGCACAGCACAGTGTTGCCCCTGTGTCTGTGTTTTTCAGCCTAGGGGAAGTCCTGCTTTGGTCTTCTGCAGTACAAACCCCAGTGATGTGATATTCCCTGCAACACAGCATCGCCAGAGAAAGTATAAGATAGTGCTTTGCCCTTGGATGCAGATGTGGTCATGCTCTGACTCCTCTTGATTGCCTTAACAGTTTCCATGCTGTCTGTAGGAAAAAAATATCTAGTCTGGATACAAAAGAGGTTGTTCATTGGGGCAAGAAGTGAAAACAGAGCACAGGTATGTTCCAAGAGTGTTTGTAGAAAAGTACTTCTTTTTAGATCTCCTTTAAGCTGATGCTGCTATTAAATAAACAATAAAAAAATCCACACTGGTTTTGCTATGCTTACAATATGGAACATGCTGGGGTAGCAGATTTCAGGTGTGTGGTGTGGTCATGCAGTGCTAATCCTAATGGCTCTGAAGTGGTTCTGAAATCCTGACTCTTTGCCAACTCTTGGGCTGTTATTTCCTTTTCCAGTTCACCTTGTGTTGACTCTAATGATGCCAATGATGTGTTGGTGCATGGGTATACGCAGAAACGCACTTCTGGTATGTAACATGCCAGAACCTCTTGCAGCTCTGAAATGCAGAGCTGGAAGGCGTTATCTACACGTCTTTCAGACTGTAGCTTACAGAAAATCGCTAGTTCAGACTCAGTCATTAGCACAAACTGCAAAAGCTGGTTTCATCTTTTTAATGACTCTTTAAAGTTACGTTACTTTTCACTACAAACTGTCAAAGCATGCACACAGGTACTGTGACTGCGTGTCACATTTTGCCAGGCTCGCTTCCCACCCATGTGCTGGAACATAAAATTTCATCTAAGTGATTTGATTTCTAACTCTACCAGTTTTTTCCTTATGCATATTTTGCATCAAGACTTGGACCATGATTTCAGTGGATATTGCAGAACAACACTGCAGGGAATTGAAAAGCCTTTAATGATACCTTTTCCTTTGCTCAAAGCTTCCCCAGGTGTGTTGCACAATGCACACGCATCCCAAATAGGCATGTGAGGCCCTTGATGACAACCTGCTGCACACAGCAAGGGTCCACAGCTCCCTTTTGTGTTGCAAAGAGCTAATAACCATGTGGTACTCAAACAAATAGTAACAGCCAGATGTAACCTAGGGAGAATGGTTTTCACTACAACTAGTAATGAAGTTGTCACTTACAACTTCTTCACATCAACGATTCCTCGAACGGCCTTTCTAGGGATTCCTTTTATCTGGTTTTCACTCAGGTCTCTGAATAAGGGAAGAGAAAAAAAAATATCATTGTATTAACAAAGAGAACCAATTTCCCAAATCTAAACAAAGGCACATACACAAGCTTGGCAAAGGAGATGTTTCTGGATTTGTTACACCACACGTTCTCAATTATCTCCTCCAGAGGTCTGTGGTATGAGCTGAAATGACTGTCCAAAAGAAACCACCAGAATTTGTGATACAAACGACAGAACTTCCAGAAAACATCACTTGTGGTCATGACACTGGCACGATGCCACGAGTCGCTGGCAGAGTACCTGCAGCCAAACCTTACACCTTGAAATTCTAACCCTGTAGTGGAAATGCAATCTTCTCACCATGCTCCTGTTTGTTTACTGACTGCAACCCCCCTGGCTGCTCCTGCTCAGATTACAGCCCTTATGTGAAATTAGAGTCAGGAAAAACATGACAACCATTCTCTTGTGAGATTTGTATATCTACAGTGAAAAGATCTCCATCCGCTGCATGAAAAAAAACCCATTGCACTGTGTTTCATTGGGAAGGTCAATTCTTAACCTTGGCTAAACAAAACCAACCAACCAAACCCCTCCAAGCCCCATGACAGCAGCAATTCAAAATAGCCCTCTAGTATTCAAAACATGTGAAAATATTTCAACTGAAATCATTACATCTGCATTGTGAGCGCAGGTAGAGCTTGAGGTACAGCACTGCAAGCTACAGGTTTCTGTTACACAACCTGCATTCAGTTGCTTTTTCCTTTGTCACACTATAACTATTTCCCCTGGAATACTCCAAGTTCACAACCCTCTCCAAGTGCCAATGGAGGCAGGAATGAAGGCATCGGGAAGGGGAGGGAAACGGACACAAAATCAGAAAGTCAGACTGATTTCAGGCTAAGGAAAAGCAGCATTCACAATGATTTCTTTGCTGGTGCCCAATGGAAAAGAGGGAGCGATTTCACTCCAGTTTGCGGTACAAAGTGGGGGAAGAGAGAACTGCAAGAACGTGAAAGGAAAGCAAAAAAGTGGGAGAGAAGAATAAGAAACAAGCAAATGCAGCAAATAGAAGGCACAGGGATTGCTGGACAAAAGGACAAATATAGGTAGTACCACGGCACAGGACATTACAGTGCATCACTTGGTATGACTGTGTTCCTACATTATACAAGCCCAAGACTTTGCCCCATTCTCAAAAAGAAACTCTGGCTTTCTAATGACCATTAAACCAAATGGCAGTCATCTGTACTCACCCCAGATACTCTTTTCTGTAAGTACATTTTGTGATGCAGCAAGGCTCTTTTCTAGTCTCCACCAAATTAGCTTTATCAAATGAGAGGCCAGAAATCAGAGCCTGTCACAAAAGCCCGCATTGACATTGCAGGTCAAGACGTGTCACACAGGGCTTTTTTCTGCTTTCCATCAGGCAGATAGGGAAAAAAAGGGGACTATGTCCTTGTCATGGGACTAATTCAATTTATACGAGTCAGGCAGTCTACACCAAATTCTCAAAGAAGTCACAATTGTCCATTCAGACTATTGCGAACACAAATGTGCTGCTGGATACAAGTCTCTTTCTCAAGGCAGATTAACATTCTTTGCAACCTTCACAATTTGTTTAACACTGATCCACACCGTGACCCTTGCTTCACCTCCCCTTTCTTCTGCCAGCAACAAAATATTAGTTCTTTAAAGGCAGACCTTCAACCCAGACAAATGATCAGGCAACCCGGACAGAGAAGAGGCACAAGTAAAGTGTATTTTAGACCTATAAGAAGGAAATCTTATGTTGAAGACCAGTTTCATGACAGGGAGTCTCTCTGGTGTGACAGTGAGGCAGAGCAGAGCCACAGCTAGTGGTAAAATCCTGACAAAACGGCTTAGCAAGGCAAAAACTAGTTAAGATCGGAAAGCAAGAAATATGCAAAGCAGAACAAAAAGGGCTTCAAAAAGTACAATTGTGTGATCAAAGCAGAATTGTGTGATCAAATAAAACATTTTAGTTGCATTTGTCTGGCATTTTATTGTGCATTATTTCAAATCAGGTTTAAAAATTAATTAGGTTTTCAAGTACTTTTTCCTAATATTATTGTGGTCTAAAAGGGCTAATTCACATTTTGCTTTGTGCTTTGTCTTTCAGCTCTAGCAGTCAGGCAAAAAAAAAGGCAACAGGAGGAAATTAATCTATTTTCTCTGACAATCTTCTTGTAAGCTGCATTAATGTTATTTTCCATTTAGGCACTCTCCTCTGGCTAACAGAACTGCCTCTCTAAACATCCAGGATCATGGCCCGATTTCATAAACATCTCCAATGGTTTGAAGAACTGACACCTCAGTGACGCAGTGTGGAAGATGCTGACAAACACTGCTTCATTTCCCGTAACTGCCTCCTCACAGTTCTAATCATCCCTTTCTGAGGTCGTCAGCAAGAGTGCTCAGCTCTGCTTCCCACCACCGGGCCAGACTTCTGTTAAGCATCTTTCATAAGCAAGCAAACAGCAACCAGACTCAGCCTGTGCATTCACAGCTCTGCTCTGACGAAGCAGACGGCTCTAACAGCAACTTGTCTACACAGTTTGTCTTCAAGTTCTAGCTTTTCATTCCCTACTTCTCATAACATAATGGAAGGCTCTCACTGAAAGTATGGAAAATAAGTATTAGCTGTTAACTGCAGAAAACCAGATAAAATTAAGGTGAGGCTAAAATAAAACCCTAAAAAATATACAGAAAAAAAATGAATTGTGGCAGTCAAGAAAAAATACACCACTGATCTCAAGAAAAATACATCATGAATACTAGGAGATTTCCTAGTTCATAGTCAGAGGTTTCAAGCCACCTGTTTCTGTAATGGAAGAACTGTTCAGTGCCTGGGTTCATGGTGGATCCTAAAGAGGAAATGTGAAATTCCAGCTTTAGAGAAACAAACACTTCCAAAAACCTTCACCCTAGGAGGTGATGTTAGAGACCTGACCTAAGTACAAACGTGCTACTTTGTCAGCTGCACCCTCCTTCACAAGGGTCCTTCTGTAGAGAAAGCAGCAAGCCCAACAATGGCAACATGTGCATTTGCATCCTGATAAAGCCAAACACTTTGAGTTACACAAATGTTTCTAGATTAATTTATTCTTCCTGGAGTTTTTTTGACAAAAACAGGCAAGTTTCATCCCGTTCAATCTGCCACACGGCTCCATGCAAACGGCATGGAGATTCTGCAACAAGGCACAGCCTCCAGAAAATGCAATCTTATTTTGGAAGTGTCCCCCTGCTTCCTTCACACAAGGGTCCTGCTGGATGGAAAGGAGCTCCAAAAGCCTCAGCAGCAGATTACAGAGGAACTAACTTGCGGGAAAGCACAGCAAGCACGATACTGGATAGGTTTGACCAACAGCTTCCACAGCCAGCAGTGTGTGGTGAACGCCCTTAAGGAAACAGCACTCTTATTTCAGAGATGGGGAAACAAAGCCACAGAATCATTAAAGAACTTGGACTTCAAGTTTGCATAGATCAGAGATGCAGGAGCGAGCAAAAGCCAGCAGCTGTGGCTCACATGCCCTCACAGCACAGCAGACCACACGTTAGTCTAACCCAGCCTCAAACAAGAGCTGGCACAAGTCAATAGATTGGTTTAGGTTTTATTTTAACTTAGCTAAAATGCTTTGGACACAGATTAACTCCCTCTGCAAGTCTAATATTGTTTTTCTGATCTTCAAATGTGAATTGCAAGAGTTTTACTGATAAAAGGATTGGAAAAGAAAAAAAACCCACCCAAAACTGCTGACGCTTGCAAAGTGCCTCTGCAGCCTTCTCTATAATGCTGGGTTTAGCTTCCTGCTTTAAGGCTGCTTACTGCATCCTAAGGGGAATTTCATCTAACACAGCAGTCACATACACAAAGACTTGGGTTTGTATTTTGCCAGTGTCAGAACCTAAATCCATTAATTGGAACACAGACCCTGTGAACATTCCTAAAATATGAGTCCTCAGATCTAAAACATTACAAATAGCAACATTAATACAACTTGCAAAGTTACAGTGCTACTGAAAATAAGATGCATTACATGAAAACAAAAAAACCCATTAACACTGAGTGCATTCTGCTGAGCATTGTCTCCTTTTTCAAAAGCAAAAAGACCTTCTGAGCATATTTTCCAGATCTTTTTTGGCAGATTCTGAAATTCAAAAAGACTATTTTTAAACAAAGAACTGCTCAGAAAGCATCTTGATGAAGAAGTATTTCTTAGAGTTGAACTCTCCTGGCTTTATTACTTCTCCTGCTCAAATGGGCTAAAAGAGAGATTACCATTCAGTGGTAGCCAGTAAAGAACCAGACGTGCCTTTAATATCTAAAAAGTTTAATGCAAAACCTTACAGTACTAGTCATCAAGAGCCAATGCTTCACAGCCTAACATGTATCTTTCCCAGTATGTTATTCTACGTGGATCCCATAATAAAGCTGCAAACCCACAGAGTTAAGCATTAACACACAGAACCCATGTTCAGCTAAAATGAAGGAAAAATCCCGAATAATTAACCTGATTCCTTCAAGCACGTTTTACCTCATCCACAATCCAATTGCTTCGTGGAATAAGAACGGAGAAACCCCACTCTCTCTGTAGCAGCTGATACAAACCCATAAGACAAATACTGCATCTGGGGCTTGAGAGTGCAAAATAACTGTTGTTTCCCATCACCTCTTCCCGACA
>JBCJKH010055296.1:0-18907 GCA_039877255.1 Loriculus beryllinus | reverse complement strand
TAATATTGAAGAGTTCATGTTGTTTTCTTGCTCTGTACAATAAAACTAATGGAAAGGTATGAACGGGGATGTTAAGTGCCCGCTGTCACTAATGCTAAGATGTACTTTGCTGCCAGCCTCACTCCTGCTACAGAATGTGCACCTGAGAAAAATGAGCATTTAGCTAATCCATGCTGGTAGCTTGTTCACATTCTTTTACCAAACACCATTTTTGGGTTAAAAACATTACAGGCCTGTGCATTTACTAAAATAAAATAAAAAGTTCTTGAGGTTTTGTGCACTACTAAAGTTTAGAGACTATTCTTCAACCTAACATTTCTTTACAAGTGCACTAAACCCAGACTGAACTACTCTGCCAGAGGTCACATACTTGACCCAATTTGGTCACTGCAATTTGTCTCATTAGAATTAGCTTTAATTTGTACAGCATGTTACACATAAACTCTCTCCCACAAAGTTTTACTGAATTAAATAACACAATTAAGGAGTTAAAGAGTAACAGATGAGAGAAAATTAGAGAGTATAATCCAAAGAGAATAGGTATCTCTAAGTAACACATAATAAAAGATAAGCCAGTCAGTGAAGTGGGGAATGATACAAGGCAGGTTTTCATAGAAAAAGAGCTACAGGGAAGGGAACTTCTGCATCTAGAGAGCAGGCACAGGGAGCAACAGCTACTAAAGGAAGAATCTGCAAGACAAAATGGGGTAAACATGCAAAAAGGTAGGTAAAAAGACTAAGGAAATCCATAGAGGAAAAAAACCCTTACTCAAGTATATCTGCAACAATCCCAGCACAGAATATTGATATCCATAGTGCCTTTTTCTTATAACATTTGCAAGGAAGATTTGCTGTACCCTAGACTCTCTATTCCAGTCCACAACATTGTGCAATGCCTCAAACCCTGCTTAACCTCAAGCATGGCATAACCAGGATGGTAAAACCAGGAGCAGAACAGCTGCAGCACATGTTCCCTTCCAACTACTACAATATCTTCTTGCCCACTGACAGAATGCCCTTCAAAGAAGTGTGCAATATTACAGTTAACCTGGTCACATCCTCTCAGGTAGTTTCAGCCACTCATTTCCCAAACCAGTGCAGAGCGATGGAAATCCATCTCCTGTGCTGTAAGTATGCACTTGCAAAGGCTGCTGTGCCTTAAAAGTGTGTTAAGAGTGACCCAAGAGAGCAATCACCATGCTGGAGGTATGCAAGAAATGGGACTGAATTACTTATGTGGTAAATATATCTGAGGCATAACTGCCAGTACACACAAGCTCAAGGATATAGACATTGAAATCAGATCAAAACAGACTTTCTAAATATATTCAACCACATCTTTTAAAATATTCTCGTACCACATTAAGCTAGCATTCCACTTACAGCAAACAACAGAAGAAGAATTTTTCCTGCCTTGCCAAAATTGGGTGGCCTTTTTTAATAGTCAAAATCAATATTCAACATTTTCAACAGCTAAACACTATTCTTATCTGTAAGCTATTTTCCTAGTCCAAAACCGGTCAGTATTAGAGTTTTTCCCATTCTACAGATGGATTAACAAATAACTGCAGAGGACAATTTGGTAACTTTGAGCCTTGTAAACGCAAAAGATAAATTAAAGATATTTATCATCTTCCAGTGGGAAAAGCACTGACCAAACGAGCTCACCACAACAGCAATAAGAACAACCTGTGGCAAGTGTCATGTCAGCAACTCCGCACCTCACGCTCAGGGAAGCGATGACTTGTCCCTTTCTTAGGTTCAGTGTAAAAGATGGCATTTACCACACAGCAGCAGTTCTGGCTGTCTGAAAGGAAAACGGGGTAAGTCTTGTTGCTGATGCACTACAAGGCAAGAGCTGAAGAATGATATATTGCACTATTGTGTGGAATTTTGGCATCACTGCTGATATCCTGAAAGGAAAAGAAAAAATCTCTTCTTACTACTCCTGCAATAGAAGGATAGATGTTGACAGCATCCGAGTTCAACAAAACAAAAGCAGCCCCTGCAGATGTTTTGTACTCACAGCCCTGCAAGGTGATTGTGTTTTTGTAAATATAACACAGGTGGCTTTCAGTTCCTGCTCTGGGAAGGAAGCTGCTGGGAGACTTCTCCTAGTTTTGGTTTGGTTTGTTTGTTTTAAGGGAGGGAATTTAGCTCAAAAATGCCAATTAAAGCAGTCCTCACCGCTTTCACACAGTCACACACCACTGCACAAGTACTACTGCTAAACTTGCAGAAGATAAACACCACATTTTCTCTGTTGATCTGGGTTTACTGTGAGGTGATAGATGCTAACCCTGTACTTCTAGACTTCGACATTCAGTCAAAGCTTCACACATTCTGATTAACCTGAGACACAGAAACATCCCTTCACTCTGGAGGAAACTGAAAGAGGCTGAGTTTAAGGTGTTCACTAAACAATCAAGGAGGAAAAGGATCTCAGCAGTAGGCAATTATTTTAGCACCTTCCACCTTCTCCAAGGCCAAATTAAAATCCGTCTGTTAATGAAGACCCTCTAAGGGATCTGACCTGCACTGACTTTACAGACTGATAACTTCTGTCCTGACACAACCGCAGGGATCACCCAGTGCACGGGGAAGTCTTTCTAAACATTTAAAAGAACAGAGGATACACACTTGTGCGCAACTCATAAGAAGTTTCTAACAGTTTCTCATCACTTCAAATAAACAAAAATCCACTTTGTTTCACTATATTAGACACTGTGCTACAGACCTGGCCCCACTGCACCCACCACAAGCCAGAAAACAAGTCAATCTACCAGAGTATCTCTTACAACATTAGAAAATATTCTCATATTATTTGAAATGAACTGTACAAATCATCCATGTGTCAATGACCAATGAAAAGCAACATTTGTCTTTATGACTTTTGCAGTTCTTCCTTGCTCCTCCTGCCATTCCCAAAATGTTGAGGCAAAAGGGATTGGACAGGACGCAGGGGACTCTTCTGTTAAAACCACCCATCTTGAAACAGATCCGAGTTCTTTTAGAAAGCAGCATCTGTTTTATCTTTTGAAACATACACACAGAAATTACATTTTACCCCGTGCCTTTACACTCAACTTGGGATCCATCCAGGAGCAGGAACTGGAAACTAACTGACAGTGGACACAAAGGAAACCCCTGCAGAGAAACACCCGTCTAACAATAAGGTAAAGCTTCTGACTAGTAAATTACAATGAGGTTTCTTTATTAGGAGGATTTAATGTAGCTTTTAGTGCTTTAGAGAATGGTATCAATGTGCCATTTTGTAGGAAGAGACAAAAATACCCACCACCTTAGAAGTCACATACATTAGGTGTTCCACTTCATGCAATTTCTCCAGTAAGTCTTATGGCATCGGGTCAGATTGGCGTGCCAGCAGAGAAACAGAATGCACAGTTTTGACAATATAGTTAAGAGTTTCATTTTGATAGGAAAATCTTCTCCTGTGGAATTATCCTGTACTGCTATACATCTGCAATAGGATTACAGATAAAAAAGTGCCCCCAGGGCAATGCTGTTCTTAATGCCAAATTCTACCCATGCATCTCTATTCCACTTTTCTCTGAGCAAGTGAGATTACAATACAGAGGTGCTGATATGATTTAGTAGGAATAACATACATCTCAAAGAGGTAAAAGCACTGACACAAGCGGCAAGAAATGATTCTTCCCGTGATTTTCCATTTTGGTGAATATTTGCTTTAAATTCCAAAAGCTCTCCCGCTGCTTATTAATGTTAATACTTTCTAAACTGGAAATTCAGCTATGTGGAGGCTCCTGTATTTTAAGCTAATGTAAAAAAAACAAAAACAAAAACAAAAACAAGTTTTGTACTGTTAACCTGTCTGCTTTCTAATACTGTGTGTTGAGCTTTACTGGAAAGAAACCGTGTGCATCTTCACATTCTAAAAGCCAGCAAACACTATTACCTTCCTCTGAAATCCACAGACCCAAACTGAGCCCCTATTTAAGCCCAGACTCATCACTGAGGAAAAAGATATTTGCACTTTATTGAGTTTATTTGCTATATCTTTTTAAAACAATATGGGGAGTCTTTACTTTAGGAGATAAACACGCGAAATCGTAAAGTATAAAACAAGAGCTACTAATCTGCACCATCACCGGACAACTGATCAGGAGCTGGAGGAAGAATTGGTCTTTAGTGATCTTTCCTGACCTCATTCTGCCTTTGTTAAGTTTTTTTATAGTAAACAAGTTTTTGTACTTTATTGATATATTCAGAAAAACACCTCCCTGACTGGTGATATTGTTATGTACCCAACCATGACATCACAGAATGAGAACGATGGTTGTAATAGTATTTATTCCTTTCAGGTTGTGACCCTGTACTTTGCTATGAAAATAGACTATTTTCATAGGAGTAAGTGCAAATCACATGGTAAAGATTTATTTGTTACAAAGTTCTCCTGAAAGAGGCCAATGATTTAATTTGCTTGCACAATTACCGTGGGCATTTTTGTGGCTATATAAAAGTCATAAACATTATACAGGATCCACGGATAGTAAAAACAACTACATTAACATTCCTTTTACTTTAGTGAGGTAGAAGTGAATTGCAAGTTACCTGAAGGCACTGCAGTGAGAAAAACAACATTCTGTTTCTAGCTAATCCCCAGTTATCAAGAGACTATTATTCTGTGGTAAGCCATGTACCAATGTAAGAGGGGAACACTACTGCTTTAGCTGCAATAGTAGTTTTACGAAATTATAATATTGGACCTATTGCAGTAATATTCAGCAGTTTGTACTCCACTATTAGGTACCGAAGCCCCAGACAAAGGACAAAAGAGTTTCATGCATCTTGTCCCTTCTTTCTTTTATAATATTTTACTTTCTATTTTTCTTACCCAACTTCACCTTTGTGTATTTGTCCAGCTACGAATCGTTTCATCCCTGAAAGCCCCTGTGAAACACTTCAGCCTGCTTTGTAGCCTTAATTCATTTTTCTATGTGGATATGACATCTAGATTTATTAGACCACGATGTAATACCACAAAGTGGTTAATGCTATTGGGGATATTCATGCCAGATGCAAGTGTTTCAGTAATGCTGGCTGTTTGTTTTTAGGGTAGGTTCCACAAACCCACAAGCAATTCAATTATTTCAGAGCAGGTCCACCCTGACCATTACAGCTGACTGATACCTACAAGCCTCATTCTGCTACTTATCCACATGTACAGGAAAAGATTTACTGAAGCATAACCAAATAGTTTCTTCTTTTCAATGACTATTCGTCTATGCAAAGCACTTTCATGTATCCCGCTCCATGGACAGACAGTTTATCATTCTGTAGTGCTATACTTTAGAAAAAAGGCATTGAAATAGAATATAGGTGTTTTAAATACAGAAAATAAAAATGAAGTATACTGGTGGAACAAAAGTAACATGTGTAAATGTAAAAAGTAACACAACATAGACCTAAACCCAAATTACCTTTCACCTCACATGAACAAAATAATATTTGGTGGGATAAATTCCACCAAAACAAAGTTAAAATTGGAATCACGTCACTCAACCTATTGGGTGTTTTGTTATTTGAATGCTTTGGCAGGTCAGTTCCCAAGAACTAAAACTTCAGTGAAGACTAAGCTAAAATTAAGACAATTCACAAGAAGTAACATTCTCCCCAGGACTTCATTGCCACTTACAAACAAGCCTGGCCTGAATAAGATCCAAGCTGAGTTATATACCCCAAAGCCAACCAAATACTGTATTATGAAACCCTCCAGATTCCAATTCGAAAACAAATTCATGTTTTATCCCCAAACAAAATCCTTCCAGGGAGATGTCAGCATGTGTGAATTGTTTACAGTAACTCTCAGAGATTCTTGTGGTGCATTGTGAGCTTTATTCCTGGAGCTGACAAGGAAACAAGGGCAGTGCTCTGATTCATCAGCAAATGCCTTGCTTCAGCAAGCTGCACGAGGCTTTATTTGCATAAAGCCACTTCCAAAAATGAACCCAGCTTTCCTCTGTCCCACTATCAAGCATGTTGCTGCAGTTCAGACTGACAATGTCAGCTTGAAAAATGAAATTAAATGTAAAAAAGCTGAGGGGGGAGAGGGAGGAGGGCCTGCTTGCACAACAGGCTCCAAAGGGAGCCAACAAGAATTCTACACATTGCTGTTTCATTGTTGAAGCACTCTCAAATCAAAGAATATGAAATTCCAGAGTGATTTGATTTCATCACTGCTGGGAATGAGGATGATTTTCTCCAAAAACCACTATAGATACGTCAGTCTCCAGGAGAAACTATGCCTGACACTAACACTTGGCTTCAAATCATCCCTAAAGTTTCTTTCATTAGGTCACCTCTGTTCAAACAATTAGCCAAGGGGGTGGCATATGTATATAGCACAAATAGTTCTATCTTATCAAAGCCTCCCAGATTTAACTTCATTATAAAGCTTGGAAAGTTTACATGCTGATATTATTTATTCACATCATTGCTTCCAGATGTATGTACAGAAAACCAACAATCAAGAGGCAGAAACTAAGCGTCAGTCAAAAGAAGAAACCCCAAAACACAACAATTTCTGCCTTGCAATTCCATACACAGAGGTTTTTGTTTGGTCCCAGAAAGTAATTCCTGGTGGAATCTTGTTTTTATCCCAGCTCAGATGCAATCACTCTCCCTTTCTTTGAACAGTTAATTTCTGGAAAGACAACTCTAAATACTGGGGGACTGTGTCTAACCCAGAAAGTGGTTTCCTAATTAAACCTATCCTACCCAGTTAAATGTGTATGATTCTGACATTGTCTATATACAACTGTAACACAGATGGTTCCAATGTTGTTTCTAGCTTGCACTTTTTGTTCAGTCTTTCTAAATCATAGAACATAAGAATGATATAAAAGAAGAAAGGCAAAACAAACCCTAAATGGTAGGGTTGGGATGCATTAGCAACACTTTACCAAGGACTGTAATACTGCAGAAGTATAGTTTTACACCCATTAAATAGTTTGAATTTTCACATGTAACATACATGCTTTGGTTACTAATACTACAGAAGAGCCAAAGTATGTTTCTCTCTATGTGAAGCATATTTGGAAGTATTAAACACACTAATTAGAAGAGTCTGTATTAATACAAAAAATAGAAACAAAATCACTGAAAGGTTGATACTGGCTACTGGAAGACAAAATTCATTCTAAGACAGGAGACTTCAGCTTTTCCACTGGGCCAGGTCAAAATCATATATCACAAGAAACCATCAGTGCCATTTTCCTGAAATAGCCCAGGACTACTGCTACTGATTATTTCAGTAACTCCTATACATCAATCCATATGCTACCTCCCTGGGGCTTTACACGGTGATTGTGCAGTTTGTATGGCAGACAGCATCTCTCACAGAGAAGTCAGCAATGAATGGTTTCATTGACATCTGCCATTCAGATCCTGACCCCAGGTTATCTCATGAGACATTCAAGAATTACTGCGCTCTCACTGGTGACTGCTGCTCAGCCCAGCACATCTGAGCTGGTAAAAATGAGAAGACCCAAATAAATATGCTCTAATTCCCTCAGTTTTAACTCATCACCTCTAAAACAACTCTGAGAAGCATGAGAGGGGAGCAGGAAGGAGCTCAGTGCCGGTCTGTGAAGCCTGTGAGCAGGAATGCTTCACACTCCACCTTTTTTGAGGGCTTTGGCACACAGGTGCTGCCTTTGGACCAGAGATATCAGTAGTTCTAGCAATGCCATGGTGCTTCTCAGTAAGTACACAGCAACACGTAAGATTTTCTTTACCTTGCAAGCATCCCTTAGTTATCAGTGTCAGACATTCTTCTCTAGCAGCAGTGTAGCTTATGGAAACATTTTTCACTTTATTGTACTGAAGCCTTAAAATGTAGATAAAAGGTAGGATGAAGCAGTATCAGTGCATTGCAATGGTCCCTGGGAAAACTTGCTTCCTTCAAAGGCCACCTGCATGTTATAGAAATAACATCAATGCCACCAGTACAACAGAGTTTGCTTATCAAAGCAAAATAGTGATGTGAATCTGTGACCAAGACTTAGGATTACATTTCTAACATGGGTAGGTTTTCACAGTGGTCAAAAGCCACCTACTGATGTGGAAATGTCCCTCCCAGTGCTCTCTGAGAGCTTTTCAGCAGGGGCATGGGGTATGGCAACATGGCCCCTGTGTGCTCCCAAACTTGACCCTGTGCTCACAGAGTGGCTGCAGGAAAAGGCAGAGGAGTAGTTGTCCTTTTGGCTGACACAGTACGCTACAGCTGGACATGTTACAAGGGGCCAAGTGGATCTAAAGGGAATTTTTAACATTCCTTTAGGGCATTTTCTTCAAAACCAAAGCAGGTCACCTATGACCCTTCACTATCATGGATAAACCCTTACTTGGCAAGTTTCTTAAGCATGCTCCTCAGGCAAGGCTGAAACAGTTCAGGCGACTGGGAAAATACCTACATGACTGTGTTCAGTCCCATTCCAAAAGAAAGGATTTACAATGTTTTTGCAGAAGTGAAGTCACAGGAGCCAAACAGATCCAAGTTCATTTGTTTGTTGGGTTTTCTCTAACCCTAAGCAAGGATCTTCCTTGCTTAGGAGGTTCCTGTGCATCTGAGGCTTCCACGCTGCAAGCATCTTTGCTAATATACCATAAAATTTCAGAGCACATAGTTAATGTTCAAATGGCAGAATATATTGATCCTCTGCCCATCTCCTAGTATCTTAAGTTTACCCAGAAGACTATTTTATTTAATTAACTTGGGGCTTTATTAATATAAATATTCCACTATTGATCATAAGAGAAGCTGACGCATGTTTGAGTCAGGCATACATCAGATCCATTTAATGGAGCTCCACTTAGAAGAGTAGTTGGCTCTAAATCAAGGTAAATGGTAGCAAGTGCTCCTTTGGGATGACAGGGCTTAGCTGGATCTATAACATTTTTACCGAGCTAGGTTTTTTAAAAGCAAAGGAGTATGGAAATGAGGTATGAAAATGGTCTCTCCTTGCACGTATCAATTAAGCATGTCAATACCTTAATTAAATTGCTCAACTTAATGAGATTTATACCAATGAATATGGTTTATAGTTATAATAGCTTTTTTGGCTACTGTTCAAGACGTCAAATAAATTTCGAAAAGAGGATTAAAAAAGTAGTAATTGACATTCTGAACCGAAGCCAGTATTTTTTTCTCTCCTTTTTTCCCTTCATTCATGTGATTTTGGAGAACATATAAATAAAGTAATGAAGCCTGTAATAGCTTTGCTTTAAAAAATGACTTTCTTTCCCAATTCTAATCCTTCTTATCAAATTCTCTAAGTAGCACACCATTTGAATTAAGGAGTACTTCAACCTAAATGATTACAGGCCTTTTTCCCCTTTGAGGCTCACTATTATGCCTTTCCTCCATGTAAAATGGAAGCAAAAACTTTTTGATCCAGACATGCAGTTACTATAAAGACTTATGTATCAGAGTATGGTAGCGTAATGCCTCGAAGTAAATGGATGTAACTCAACCAGCAATGGGGACTTCTGTTGCCATCCTGGACTTACTTCAGTTTTGTATCCTCCATCTCTGGCTGAACACAACTTTGCAAATCCAGACCACAAGTGAAGAAGTTGTGCAGAATTGTCTCCAAAATGTGCATTTTGGAGAAGAAGCTCCTCCTGCCCTTCAATGCACAGTGCTCTAACTTGACATTGCAAGCATCAGTAAAACAAAGTAAAAAAACTGCTAACTCTCTACTACTAAAACATAACTCCAAAAAGAAAATGGCATTTAGTCTGCAAGCTGCCACCCCAGGTTTTGCTGGCCTCATTAGCTTCCCAGTGAGAGGCAAGTCTAAGTTGCATTGATCAGAAACACCTCACTGGATTGGAAAGTCTAGAATAAGGAATCCAATTTTGTATGTAAAAACTATCCAACATAACCATAGCAAATGGCAGAAAACTGAAAAATTTCTCTTGCAATCAGAAAGATGGACAAATCTCATCCAGGGGTTAAAAATCAGCATTGGACACTGCATTTCCTGGCATAATTTGTTGGCTCCACCCTAAATATACTTTTGCAACCTTGACAAGGTCATCATCTGTCTCAGCAACTGGGTTCTCCAGCACATGACAAAGAACACCTGCCTATATAGGTGAGAAATAGTCCATTCATATATAAATCTGTGAATGTGTTCTCAAGTGAGAAGTGTTACACAACTGCCTTCCTGTGCTCACCAGCAAACACAAAGCACTTTTTCCTCTGCCAAAAATAGACCAAGTTCCTTTCACATGTGATTCTTTCTATCACTCTTTAGTAACCAATACAGGAAAAACTGAAGATAAATATTGTCCCAGGGGAGCTCCATGTACAAAACCCCCATGTAAAATAAGAGCATTTATTATATTACTTCATCTTTCCTTTCAGCTGAAGCAGGTACTGAATTTTATTGGAAAAATAACATCTAGCTCAAGCCTCACCATAATTTAAATTTCAGGTTTCTACACATTTACTTTCAAGCTGGGAGATTTTGCCTAAAAATTTTGGTAAATACATTAATGTATTTTGGTAAATACATTAAGGAAGCATTTATTTTACAGTCATTTTATGATCTGTACTGGGCTTTGTAAAACCCCTTACAAAAGTGTACTTGAAAGCCAAGTGTGCCTTGACAGTGGTCATTCAGAAGGAGGAACTGTAACAGCTGTGTGCTTTTCCATGTCAGTCAAGGCCTTACTGCTAGTCAGCTTCCCCAGACTCTCCCCACTCCAAAGTTACCAGGAGTATTTCAAACTGTACTCTTCAATGACAGTAAGAGACATGCATTGTGCTTTGACTTCATTTCTTATCCGTACTAAACGTTTCTCTGTAATGCCAATCTCATCTTTCTCCTTTGTCAAAACATTGCATTGATTTCTTCAGCTGAATTCCATGGCAGCATATTGTGTGACAGTGAAGGATAAACTCCTTGATATAAATCAGGTTGTTAAGGTAAAAAAAAAAAAATAATAAATAAATAAAAATGTTAAGAATGATGGCTGAAATGTCAGAAAAGAAGAGAAGGGATATTTTGTATAAGCTTCATCCTTTCTCTCTCCACTGTTCTTACACATATTTAAGATCTGAACTGATTTATAGTTGGTTAACACAAGAATCTGGTGTCCTTATAGCAGTTCATCTCAAATACTGAAGTACCAATATTTAAATAAAATAGAAAAACAATTCATATTTGATTAGGGTATCCACTGTTTTGTCCAGAAAGCTGAACTACAACCAGCTGTTTTCTGCTGAAATGGCATTATTCACTTAGGTTGTTCAATTACACTCTGAACATCACCCATTTTGGTGTAGCTTTTTATCCCTCTACTGTGGCAGTTGACAAGTAAGGCTAAAGAAATACCAACTGCTAATTCCTCACACATTTCCAAATTTACATCTGATAAACTACATTTCAGGAAGAAGATACTGTATTCCAGCCAGCTGACGGCCTAAACAGGATGCTATAATACAAAAAGTCAAAGTTTTCCACTCGATTTGTCTCCTGTAATCTCTTGATAAGCAGAGTTTCTCCATTACAATGTGTGTGTGGACGTGGCTATTGCTGCAACCATTTTACAGCTAGCCAGAAACCAGTGTGTTTCACTGGTGTCTTACACTGTTGTGTACTTTCATGGTGAGTTTGCTTCCTCTGCAAATGAAGAGCAGCTTTGTGCCATTCCTCTTGCCTACTGAAATGCAGAATTCGGCAGCAAAGCATCATTAAGTTTGTCACAGCAGCCACAGCTGAACTGCTGAGCTGCTGCTGGGGGCTTTGAGCTGGGGAATGCAAAGAATGACGCTTCCACGTATGACTTGTGTACACTGCAATACAGGCTTTAGAACAGAAAAAGTTCATTCTTACCTTTAATGGTTGACTTTAAGGCCTAGTATACTTCCAAAGCCCTACTACTGCTTACAAAACTCAGTGATGAATGTGGGGTTTATTCAGTATTCAGAGTAGCAATTTTTTTTCTTTGCCTGCACTGATGACATTAAATTGGTTTGTTATTGCATGGTACAGCCGTAAAGTAGCTCCCCTCTTTCATTTATGCCTAGAATTCATTCCCGTGGTCATTTGTGAAACTGCAGATACACGGGAAATATTTTTAACATAAATAAAAATTATTAGAGCTTTCCTTTTGAGTTAATTTAAGACTAAACTTCATTTCCTGTAAAAATAGCTGACAGATGTGACATCTCAATATCTCGCCACTGGGAAACAGCAGTAGCTACACCATTATCAGAAATTACTTTAATTTTTAGCTGTCTTAGGGAATGTCGGAACCCAAGAAACAAAGAAACAGACTATTACAAATTGATAGGTTATATGTAACCTTTAAACAGGCCTTTATTTGCCTAGTTTTTCATCCACTGAAAACGAAAAGCAACACTACTTTCAGCTTAGGCAACACTACAAAGCGAAGCTGAAACCCCATGGTGATTACTTGAAGTGTTCTGCATTTATGAATAATGGGGTGGATTTCATTGGTTATGGGAGAGTAAATTTAATTTTCCTTCATGGTGTTTGCTCTAAGGCAACTACACAAGTTTGTTATAAAATATGCTCTGTTCTTCTTGGAAAAGGATGCACAGAGAGGTGCTTGTATTCAAAGAAAAGAAAAACATTTAATCGAAGACTTTATGCAGAACCAAACCATCAGCCACCCTTAACAAGAAAGTGCTGTTAGACTATTCACATGTTTGACTGATTATTCCTTATTATTTGAGAGGAAAATTGGGTTTTCTTCAGTGTTAATGAGACTGAAGATTTGGGGAAATGACTCTAAATCTCAGGAACTACAGAATCAAAGCTGAAATGCCCTAATGAGCAGATTTTCTCATTACTAAAGAAGTTACTCAGAATTACACATAGATATGGATATATATATATTACTAAAAAAAGAGGTTACCAGGTTTTTTTGACCACTCAAATGGCAGACATGACTGCAACGTGAAACTCAGCTGATGCCTATAGCTGATAGCCTATTTTATGGCAGCATTTTCTGTGAATGACAAGTTGTGGGAATCCGGGCTTTGCTGTAGCACCAAAACACACTGTCCTTGCTGTACAAGCGTCAGAAAACATTTTCTGGAGACGTTCTTCCCATCCTTTGATGTTCACAGTACTCTGACTTGCAATTGCAGGAACCAGCAATATTAACAAAATACTAATCCACCTGTATTAAAACAGTGTCTTCCAAAATAAATAATATTGCTCCATTTACAAGCTGCCTCCCCAGGCCCTGCTGGCCTCCCTGTGCACCACTGCCTGTACCCCTCCACACCTTTGCTGCAGCAAAGACTTAAAACTTGACATTAAGACCTCAGAATTGAACCCTTCAACTTATAAACAGAGAACACAGTACATTTACTTGAAAACTAGACTTACAACACATTCCAAAGGAAATAAGCGTTCTTCAAACAAAACAGAATACTGCTTTAATGAGTTACTACTTTAAGTGCTACAAGATGAAGAGGTATATTTTACTTAAATGCCAAATCATTGTTAAAAACATAGTGGCCAAGGGAAAATAGTTAGAGAATGTTTCTTGTGAATAGATTTAAAGTAGTAAAGATGTTTCTACAAATTTAAGTGTGCTTTTGTAAAGAAAAGAAAGTTGCTATAATATGCAGGTTGGTGGCATATAATGCTCTATTATTTTTCACTTAGTGTTCTGCAGGCTGAAACACAAAACATAATGCAAATACTGTCTAAAACTAAGAAAATACTTTCAGTGTGTAACAGTAATACAGATTTAATTTTTAAGCAAATCAGCTAAAATGAAATGAGCCAAGGATACATACAGTTAATAGCTATGGGATAAGAGAATGACTTAATGCTTACTAATGTGAAAAGTGTGTCCTTTTCTAGTGAGGCTGGTCACAAAGCGATTCTCCATGTATAACATGGATGTAACTCCCACCTACTTGTGCCAAAGTGAAGTCCATTCTGTCTTACCATCAAACAGTGTCACATCACATGTAAAACCTGGATAGCACTTCTGGTTTTCCAATTCAAATGGGAACTTTGAGCATTTAGTCAGAAGTGCAAGCCCAGTATTAACCAGCTTGCATTGTATATCTGGGTATTTTGAATTCAACATGTCCTTTTTTCAACATGCAACAAAGATGTTATGAAATACTAGACAGATATATCTAGTGATTACCAGATCTTTTTTTCATGAGCAGTAAAGATTTCCTTCAGTACCTTCAGGAGGCCTAAACAAAAAAGGCTCATCTCCTTCTCTGAGAGAAAGTTGACCTGCCATGTTCCATTTGGGTGGTTTAAGAGTATGTCAACAACTGCACTTCTTTCTGTCTCCTTGCCCTTTCTTTCCCACTGCTTATTGATCAACCAAGGCTAAAGCAAGCGCTGAATGTTTTCTAAGGGCAAGGCTGTCTCCCACACTGTGGTCATAACACTAGGAAGCTCTATACAGTTCAGGCCTAGTTTAAAGACGGTGCTCTTAGTGTCCTAAGCTTTGTTGTCTTATGGACAGGCTCAGGCTTAAGCAGCTTCATGCAGATCCATTGCACACCAAGAGTCTGCTTTAAGCAAAAGCACAACCCACCAGGAATGCTACAAAGCATCCTGAAGGAAGAGAAAATGATCCCTGTGTCTCTGAAAAAGATCTTTTTGATAGTAGCTGCTGGAGAACAGAGGATGGGTAAAATTTGCTTCTTGAGTGGTGGCAGCTTTTCTTTTCTCTCCCCCTTTTGTTTTTGAAAGGGAAAAACATGAATCTGTAGGGGGTTCACAACTGCTTTTTCTGCTTGCTCTAATGACAAAAGTTGGCAGGCCTCATTTCCAAAAGCAAACTTGCTTTCCCAAGGAAATGGATGATTTTCAGGTGACTTTACATTTAAAAATAAGATTTTTCTGAAATGACCTTTAAAACCTCCATCCGTTGGCCAACATTGCCATGGCTCAATGAAATCTCATTGGTCAACTTTTGCTGGTTTTATTTGCAACTCAATCTATTAAGAAAACAAAGTACTCTCTAAAGCCTGAATGCTACGATCTGCATCAGTTGAGTCTGCTGACAATGCTGATTGTATGGGTCTTTAGTGATTTATCAAGAAGTCATTATTTCAGTCTAAATGACTATTTCATGGCAATGATAGAAAGAAGGGTGAGAATCATCTAAGTTTAAAGGTGAATTTACCCTTCGTTTTACAGTATTCTAGGCTAAATAAATTTTTGCTGAAGGTATTTTCTCTAGGCAAATATTAACCAAGCACAGACAGGAGAGACAAGCAATGAAGAAAAGTCACTCAAATCTGAAACTCAACTTCATTTGTTCTCCATAATTAAAGAGCAGCTTACATTCTCATGCTTAAGTTAGGACCTTCTATCCTTTCAAGAACGCTTATACTGAAGCTTTACCTAGTCAGTGTTCTTTGAGGTACATGTAGCTATACATATATGCATTTTTAATAAACTGAAATTAAGTGAAATGGCATGTTCTGAGACACATTAATTAGAAATATTTAATTATATGAGAAACCAACGAGAACACCACCATTACACCTATGCACTACACATATACAGAACCCCACGGTTTTGTATATAATTCATGGGAATAGGGAAGAAAATCAAGAATGTTACAAACTGTCTCAGGTTCAATCCCACTATGATGGCAGATAAGGAGCGCAGTATTTTATTCTCCATGACCACTATCATAGATTGAACGTCTGCAGATAGAATATGATTTCATTTTTTCTCCTTTCCTGGGATTTTGTCATGGATGAGCCACCTCAATCATTGCCAGTATCATTTTTAACTGAAGACATTGGGACTTCTCTTTATGAGAAACAAAACAACATAATGGGGCTGGGGGGTCATGGAATGAAGAAGCTGATTTGATTTGCTTTTAAAGTTCTCTGGGCTCTAACCAGTCTCTCATCCCACCACAGAGGAACAATAACTAAGAGCCACAGGGATGTCTCTCTCAGTCCCATCCCCTATGCTTGGACATAGTACCTATGTATTCCTCTCTGGTCACCTTTCCCTGCTTCCACCTCTCACGTACTACTTTTGGATATTTGAGTTTTGCCAGGAGCTCCTTGTTCCTCCTTGCCACCTTTTCTTGAGCTGCTGCTCTTTGGGGTGGACTAGTTGAGCTTGGAGAAGATGGTCCTTGAAGATGGACCCATTGTGCATCTGGTGCACTAAATGTCACACAGAGCCAGTCTGAAACTCTCCAATTAACTGGAGTTTAAAACAGTTCCATGTAAGGGTGCTCTAGAAACATTTAATTGCATTTTATTTCCTGGTAATATCTCTTTATGACAGCAGCCAACTAAGCTCCTTATGTGATTAGGAAAGCAGAGTTTGTCCTCTTCTCTGCAGAGAATTAGAAATTTTGGCTTAGTTTTACATGTGAGGGAGCAAAGAAGGAAAATGGGAAAAGTGGAACTCCAACATACTGTAAATTAAACACATTTCCAAAGCAGTCTCACTGCTGTTAGTATCACAGCTTCCTTTTCTCTTACTGGAACTATGAATGCAGTGACAGTGCCATGGTGTATCCCAACACAGCATGGAGCAGGGGACAAGTTCTCATCTGTGTATATGCATCATTTACTGTACTTTGCACAAAGCATTACTGACTGCCCTTCATTACTGCTAATGGAATCTCAAGGTCAACAACCAGTCATAAATGTCCATTCTAAATAAAATGTATTGAAGACACTCTGCCCAATGTCTTTTACATAGGTTTCTGGTGAGTGTCAAAAACCCAGTTGACCTTTCAAGATAGAAAACATTATCAGCTGCATGGATTTAGATTTTAATCTGTTTCAATTAAGTGTACCCATAGAGATTATATATTTCCTATGGGTTACTCACAGTTTGTGACATGTTTTATCAATATTCATTTTTGCTCCCCATGCTCCCATCATGCATATGTATGAAGCTTCTAGTGGGAGTACTGGTATTATAACAGTGCTGGAACACTCTGGCATGCTGTTATTAAAAAATATCTCTTTTGGATATTTAGTTTGCATATCTCTCCCCTCTCACACAGAACAGCTGGACAGCATTAAGAATAACCCAAGCTCCTCACTGGGCAGGATGAATGACATGTTTGAATTCGCAGACAGAGAAGGAAAAATGCAACAATCTGACAGAAAAAGTAAAAAACCAAAACAAACGAAAACAAAACAAACAAAAAAAAGCCCACCCCAAAGCAACTAAAAAGATTCATCGCTCTCACTTCTGCTCAGAAGCTGCAGCACTGGACAGCCTCAGAGCATCAGCCGGGATACTGTGATGTGTCCCCTGTGCTAAACATGGAAGCGCATCCCAAGGTCCCAGCAAGCAATCCTGATTTTGATGACATTCAAACTACTGTCTCAAATATTTCATCACTTTTTGTTATCATAGAGAGAAGCTAATTTTCTGGAAGAAGGAGAAGGAGGAGCTGAACAAAGTTACAGGTTGCCAGAACAGAACTACATGTTGGTTTTCTCCACTTCACTGAAAATAAATAAAATGAAATTTTTGTACCAAATAGAAGGTGATATTTAGCAGTTATCAGATCATCTGTTGAAAAGGAAGGGCCTTTTTAGGACAAGTTGGTTTTAAACTCCGAAGAAGGGAAGTAGAAGGGTAGGAAAGCACCAGGTAATGGACCCTCTGCTGGAGTGTATGAGGCTGTTACAATATACAGCCAGCTCAAGAGCAACTGAAGATGGGATATCCTGTGCTACTCAGTCTTTGGACATATAAACAGTTCATTTTGCATGACACTAGTCACATCTGCATGAACATACTAGATTGTTCTACATTACATTCAGAAGTCTCTCTGGTTTGGGTGATACTTAGAACATTAGCAGTTGCATAAGGATTTATAACTTCCCCTAGAATGTAAGTTACGGCACAGGAATTTATAACTTTTCCAAACAAGACTGACATTGGTTTATTTATATTGCAGTTTTGGGGTTTTTTTTCTGTTTGTTTGTTTTGGTTTGGTTTTGGTTTTGGGTTTTTTTTGTTGGTTTTTTTTGAAACACCTTTTGACAGTAGAATATACTGGAAGATGCAAAAGGTACTGAATTTAAAAATGTTCTAAAAATGTTGTTAAACAAGTTAAAAAGACAACACAGAAATGTTTTCATTTGGATACATCACTTTAACAAAGCGAGTGCTTCAGTCATACTGTGTATGTACCAGTCTGCTTAGACCATGAGGGTTAATTGTATAAGGGTTTGTTCAAGCATATTGTTTTTTTCCAATGAGCTCCATTAGCCAGATGCCAAGCTGCTACATTAAACAGCCATGGCAAATCTAATGAATTAAGAAAAAGAGAAGCACATGAAGAAATTTGCACATGAAGAAATTTTCACATGAAATCAGATAATGACAGGAAAGAAAAATTAAGATATATTAAAGCAATTTTAAAAAGTCCACCATTGAAGTCATGGAGAGATTCTAAACATGAGGCCTGAGGTGGTGCTGCCTTTATGATACCTATGGATTTTACTCTTGCAAGTAAAACAATATCTATTTTAACATGGAAGCACTGGGACTTGAAGTAAATCCAGACACCAGTAAATAAATATTCCTGACAAAGGATACCTTTTCTGTTGAGGGAGCAGAATAATTACAAGATTAATTAAAATTTTATCAGACTGTTTCTTAGAACAAAATTTTGTGTTTACCTACATTGCTGTGTCATTTCTGCTCACAGACAGGCCAACGGAGGCTTGGTGAACACAGCAAGCAAAGAGCAGAGAAGGGATGCCAGGGCTCATTTCAGATGCTAACAGAGTTTAATGACCAATTTTCTTTTTCTTTCGTTTTTAAACAAGGTAAAAGTGATGTAGGAGCCCAATCGTGTTGCTGTCAAAAGCCAAACGAACCACAAAGTGGAGATC
>JBCJKH010055295.1:29293-52636 GCA_039877255.1 Loriculus beryllinus | reverse complement strand
TTCAGAATGCTGTATGGCCCACTTGCACTTAGAGTGTCCTCAGAACCAAGGAAGGATGGCAGGGGCAGGATGGTGGCCTGTGCCGGTGGACTTTTGTCAAGCCAGTATGGTGGGTTAAGGACATAGTGACTTCCTACCAGACAAACCTTGCTCAGTGTCAGCTAAAGCCCACTGGACGTCTCACACACTCTGGCAGGGTTGCTTGGGCTGACTGGGAATTCAGTCCTTGCAGGAGCTGTTTGTGATACGTCAGCTATTTTCCAAAGATCACCCCATCCCTTATCTGCCTTGGAGAGCAGTGCTTTGCAGAAGAACTTTCAGCAGCAGCAAGGCAACTGAGCAACATTTCTCTGGGGTGCAAAGGAGGAATTAGAAATAAACAAAGGATGCAGTTGCCTCACACACTAAGGAACTGTGTCTGAAGTGATGGAAAGAGATCTGTGTTCATGAGTCCCTGAGTGACAATTCAAGCTCAATAATATACAGAAAAGAGATGTTTCAGAGCCTCTATGGAAGGGGAGAGGGAAAGGGGTCACAGCCCAATTCCCACATTGATTGGCTTATGGGGAAAGCATTCACCATAGGGTCCAAGGACCCCTTTGTCAGGTCTTGGACAGGATTGTGACCCATTTGCTAAGTGAAGTCCTGGCTAAGGACATGGAGGTGGGCTGCAATATATTGCTGGAAATGTGAGCACTGCTGTGGGAGAATAAGAGATGGGGTGAGCAAGGGGTGCTCTACAAAGCTCTGCTCCTGGTGGATCAGCACTGGCTTGCAGCAATGCAAGGGATGGAGAGCAAAAGAAACAAGCAGAGTGAAATGACCGGTCTGATTTCCTCATGAAAGCTGAAAGAAATACAAAGAGTCAACCAGCCCATGATGAAAATGAAGAATGATTTACGTCAGTCTGGAGGCTGTAGGATCCAACAATTTTTATTTCCAGCTCAGCTGTAATGGCAAGTGAGTTTGACTTTTACAACTCATTCACTTTTAATGACCTGTGGCTATCATTAACAATTGAGCTAAGGACACATCTTTTAGGTAGAAAATCTTTATGTTGACAGGGGGTCTTTGTAATTGCTTCCTGGTATTGTTTTTTTTTTTGGATAAGTTTATTTCATTTCCAAAAATACACATTTTCCCTACTGTTTCTGACACCTGTCAGCAAAAAGTACAGCCTCGTGTGTCTCCTGCCATCCCTGACCCGTGCACAGGGATATGGCCCTGCATGCAATGTGGGAACTGTGCCAGCAATTCCAAAGATCAAGCAGGGAAAACAGATAATGCAAATAAATCATAGGCACAATGAAGGACTCTCCCTGAAGGAACTGGTGGCCTTAACCTCATCCAGACCAACAAGAGTCAAAGGTTAACACAGGTGTCACTTGAAAGGTAATTTTCTATTGATCTGCAAGTAGGTCCCTGACCTACTGACCTTTGTACTACAGGAAACAGGAGTTCCCCTGGAGCAACATGTAAGCAGGCAAATGTATTATTTACTTTGGTAGTCCCTCTAGAATTTATAGGCCCATGCAGGACCAATATAGATAACCTAAAGAATGTGGCAGCCCTTGTAAAGGTTTGCCTCAAGCTTAAATATTTGGGCAGCAAAATAGCAACCTCAATCATAATTTGACAGAAGAAAACCACAAGGGCACCGTCCGATTTCTACATCCTCTTACAGACAATAAAAACCACCTATAAATAATTTTTCACACAGTGCCTCAGGAGCTCCTTGCAAGGGTCAGCACAAGATTCACTGGACATGATTCATGTTGTGCAGGGGTGTAAATCCAGTCACATACGCCGAGGTGTTTTTGCTGTGCACAGCAGGAGGGGCTGGGTGAACTGGATTGAGGAGCATGCAGCAGTGTGGTGCTGCTGCTGGTGGGGTCCACATTTTAGGATAGCCTCATGAAGCACCTCCAGAAGCTCAGCTGTGAGGACCAGTTCCTGGCTAGACAGGTTATTGAGTCTTGTGCCAGGAAGCAACAGCAAATCTTCTGTGGCTTCGCCACGGATTGGGAACTGTGTGTTTGGAAGTTTTCCTCCTGTTTCTTCAGTAGGAAATTAGGGATTTTTTAACAAACAACTGAAAACTTCAAAAGACTGAGCACAGAGAGGTGGATGCAGTGCTCCTGGGGATTGTAATTACATCTCACTCTCCCTCTGCTTGTGCATCATGTAGATGTCCATGATTTGCAGCTGATCAGAGAGGCGATAGCATGCACACGGATCCCCACTCCTGAGAAGCATGAAAGGGTGTAGGGCTTTCAAACTATACAAAAAAAGAGCTGGCAGCAGATTTCCCAAGTCAGAGAGATTTGCAATTATAAATATAAAGTGAGTATTTTCAGTGGCTGTAAGGACAAGAAGGAAAGTGATGGAGAAACAAGGAATGCACCATTCTTTTGGCCACATGCAGCAAAAATACAAGTGTCATCTGCACATCCTGAGCTCACCTCTCTTACCTCCAGCCAGGCAAGGCAACTAAGCATGTCAGGATCTACCACACTTCTCAGAGCTATGCTCAGCACCGCTTCCACTTTAATCCCTGGTGCACCCACACTGCCCTGGGTACTCCGTGTGCTTGTCTAGGCTGCTCTCTCCTCTAGTGCCGCATGCAATGGAAGGGGCCATCATACAGGAACTGGATTTGGGGTTGTACATGGTGAATGGTAATAGAGGTGGGGCTTCTCCACAGGGTTTCATAGCAGCCAGGAGATGTCAAAGCTTGCAGAGCTATTGCTGTCATTCCTCAGCTCCTCTGGGTACTGCTGAAAGCAAGGCTCAGGGGTGGGGATGCTGCAGAAGCCTCCATGGCCTGCTGGGATGCATCTGGATCAGGGCTCAATGGGTCTGCCAGTTCCAGAAGAATTCAGTTCTCATCCTCCCACAGAAAGACTCTCAGACATTTTGTTTTGGCTCTGCTTCCCACACCCCACCCCAGCCCAATTCTCATTCCTGCTTCTTCTCCTTTTCCTTCCCACTCCCAGGCCCTTGATCTCCCTGCCAAACCAGGTCTCCTTCAGCAGGCTGCTAGTTGTCATCTTCTACTCAACACAGCCTCCTGCCAATGATGCATCCAGGCCTGCCTGCCTCAAAATTTGGGGCACAGAACCTGGCAATTGCACCTTGACGCACCCAAGATGGGAGTCTATTGCAGCCTGGGGACACTTGCCCAGGTATGACTCAAGCTGTTCCTTACCTGCCAGGGCTGCCAGGCAGGCAGGGCATTATATACCTTGTGTTCTGGGCTGGCTTCCCAGGAGACCCGATTTCATGCAAGGGTTTTGGGGACGGTCTTGGCACATCCTGGTGGTGGTTGCAGCTTCAATTCAGCCAGGTCTTTCCCTACCCGCTGGGAAAGCCAAATGTAGCAGCCTGATGTTCCCATCTCCCTTTTTACAATGTGTCGCTTTCCTCCCACCACCATGCACACCTCTGCTCTGCAGAGCAAGTCTTCTTTGATCTTGCTTTTGGTAGAAAGCAGGCCGCAGCTGAGGGCACCTTCACGCTCACTTGCATCGCAATGGTATCATCCCAATGATGTCAAACCACGTCGATAGTGCTAGAAGATGGATCTCCAGTGAGTAGGACAGACAGGCTTTCAGAGGCTGTGTGACCCAGCAAAACTGGTTTTGATGGGTTCACCCCTTTTGTCTTCCATCCAGGGGTGTGGGTTATGCAGCAGCCCACCTGTCAGCCACTGCTGCTCACCTGGCACAAAACCCAGCCTGTGAACCACAAGCAGCCCACAAGCCACAAATTGCCCAGCCTTGGAGGTGTTATCCCACCTGCAAGCCTGAAACGTTACAGCACTAGATTTGGGGAGCCAGGAAACCTGCAGGAAAGCTGTTGAGGTATATGTGGTGCTCCCTGACACCTTCCCCATTCCCATTCCAACTGTTGCTGCCAGGATCCTTTCTCCTCTTGTTCAGCAGCATCTGTGACTTGCCTATTTCTCTGACCCGTAGGTCATGAGGGAAACTGCTCACTATTCAGTCCTTGGTCATCCTGGTGTCAGCGGGAATAGCAGAACGAGTTGTTGGATGAGAAAAGGGACAATGAAACTCCTGTATGGGGCTGAGACAGCCAGGACCAAGGACCAAGCAAAGGACCACAGAGAGGCTGCAATGTTGTCTGCAACCCTGTGGTAGGATCCCCAGACTTCTGCCAAGAAGTACAGGTATAGCACAAACTTGATTTTGCAGAGTAAGAAACAAAGATGGGGGATTTAACCACACTCTGCTTTTCCAGAGCTGCCCAGCCGCTGCAGACAATCAAAGTGAATCCAACTGTGAGCAGCTTTGGGCTTTGTTGAGCTTTTCTCCTCTAGATGTATAGCACCTGATCCATATGCTGCTGCTCCTTGGTTGGAAATGCTATCTGCTTCCTGAAAGAAATCTCTGGTTAAAGCTATTTCTGGATTACGAGGCAGGAAAAGAAATCCTACAGAATAAGCAAGTTCAAACAAAGCTGTCACCAAAGGTGACTCTTCTTTGACTCTGTCAGCCACAGTTGGTCGGTGCCACTGCAGATACGGTGACACAGCTAAAGCAAATGATTGAAAGAAGTGCAAAAATGCATTGGAAAGGCAGTGATCATTACCACCAGCAGTCTTGCTGATCTGTTACAGCAGGACCCTGCCCCACACTGCAGCAGAGGAAGGTATTGACTGGTTTCAAAATGTGGTCTCCACTTGTATTCACAGGGCCACTCCTCCCAGACTTCCTTTTGTAGTGCTGTCACCTTTACACTGATACAGTGGGCACTTGTGTCTGCTTCTCTACAAAGGGCAAATGAGGTTTCAAGTGCAAAACCAGGGCATCTTTTAATAGGCCAGGTCAGCAGCAGATGGGTAAGGTAGGAGAAAATTCACAGCATAGCCATCCCTGAGAGAAACCCTTTTAAAAAAATTAGCTAGCAGCCTTTGACCCCTTTCATATACACAAATGAATGAGAGGGATGTTGCTGGGTGGTGTTTGAGGTTGATGGCTGCTCCTCCCTACGCAAACTCCCCAAGATGCTGCCGAGGAATGGAGAAGCACTTGCCTATTATTTTTAGTCTCCCATTCACGTGGTCTTAGGCTCAGATGCGCATTCCCAGACTCTCATTCCACAAATGCCGAGATCTCTCCAGCCCTCTCTGTGCGGATGTGAGGAGTTGACACACCACATTGTAGTGCTGGGGGTATCAGCAGGGGCTGGCGATGCAGCTCCTGCCCGTCCTGTAGACCCACACGTAGATGTGCACGTATACTCCACCTGCTTCATTCAGGAAGCCTCCAGTGAAAAAGGCTTTCTAGGAAACTCTAATAAATAGCCGGGAAGAAGTCAAACTGAATCAATCCATCAGGGCACATGGGCCGCTGAGCAGACTGCGTCCCCTGAGGACACAGGCTCCCTGGCAAGGTGAAGGGCTGTGTTTCCAGGGAAGAAGCCAGGCAGAGGGAGGGAGAGCAGGAGGAGCCTGCCTGCAGGAGGAGCAGGGTGTTAAGATGGCGATGCAGGACAGCAGGAGCTCACCCTCACTGCCTGGCATCCAAAATGTCAAACAAAAGTCTGAAGCCCTCACCTTCCACTCAGGAAACGTTTCTAGGTAGAGAAAAGAGATGCCCAGGGTAACCCAGGCCCGGGGAAGTCCTGCCGGTAGGTGATGTGGTACGGGAGTTGAATAACACCAGTCCTGCCAAGCTATAGGAGGTAAAACAAGATCCAGTGGCCACAGTCTGAAGCCAGACAAGTGCAGATTAGGCATAAATTGTGTTTCTATCAGGAGGCTTAATTAAGCACTGGGACAGCCTTGGAGGGCTGTGGTGGATTCTCTGCTGCTGGCAAGGGTCCTGTTTGCATTTGAATGTCTCTCTAAGCACACGGTTCTTGCTCAAGCTCAGATATCGATCTTGTGGCAGAACTGATAAGGGGAAGGACCCGAGGCCCGGGCTCCCCAGGAAATCACCAGCAATGGAGCATTCACCAAAACCAGTGTCAGTTTTGGCAGCGCTAAAGATTTGGGCTGGCACCAAAACCAAGAGCAAAGCCTTGCAGATAAGAGCCAGGACACCAAAACACCTCAGGCCTCCGTGTTGGGCATCAAGTGAAAGTCGTGCTGAGGTGCAAGATCCATGGGGATGTGACGAAGACAGGTCCCTGCTCTGCTGCAGGGCTGTTCCTGTGAAGTCTCTGCTCATTTGCTCATAGTGGCACTGTGGACAGCAAGGGATGTCTTGGGTGCCCAAGGCCAAATGCAAGCATGCCTTCCCCTGCTCAAGAGCTGCAAGCAGTCTCCAAACCATGCCATCCTCCTCTTCCCTTTTGCAGGAAGATTGCACAGCCATGCCCTCTGGGAGAGGCTTGGAGTGGGGGTGGGCTTAGGAGGACTGAGCAAGCTACTGGGGTTGGCCCTGACTTGGGTGCCCAAAGAAAGCTGATTACCTAGCTTAGGGAAAACTGTTTTATTTCAAGGACTTTTTTTCCTGGCTTCTGCCCTCGGACATGTTTCTGACTGGTAGAGAGCTATGGAATGAGTCACTTTTCTTCATGCCTCAGTTTCCCTGACTGCAAACTAGCTGACAGGCTGAGTCTGTTCACATTCATTCAGTCAAGTGCCCCTGAGGGAGGAGGAGAGGAGCTCTCAGAAGCAAACCCAGAGCTCTAATGCCCACAGCTTCTGAGTGTTGAAGCCTCACATCTCTTGATACCACACTCATTACCAGCAGTCACCTTGAGAGAGTTGTTGCGATACCCAGAGAGGCTTCAAGCCCATGGACATCCAGCAGCTGTGACCACAGCACACTACTTCATGCTGTGCATCTGCCTCAAGCTCTGCTTCTTTCTAAGGTGCTTCGTCTGACCCCCAGTGCTCGCTTGAGCAATGGCCTTTGTGGCAGAATCCCAGGAGTGCTGAGCATACTTCAGCAGCTCTGCATATCCATGCTTGAAGGGAAAGGGGAAGAAAGGAAAAGGAGTTGACCTTCAAGTTTCTGACACCCCAGATCATCTCTGGGAAGCAGGCAAACCTCTCCAGATGCAGCAGGATCTCTGTATGTACAGGTGATCCTGTGCCCCTTCAGGGCATGGCAGTCTTCCAATATAAAAAACTGAGCATACTCAGATCAGTAAGCAGAGGAAATGTTTGCTGCTTTTATTAATAATCTTAAGAGATCTGTGCCTTCTGTTCTTCAGCACTAAACTGTCAGCCCCACATGGAGAAGATTTGCTAATTATCCCTCCACTTTCTACAAGGCCCATTTAAAATATGCAGAATGATTTGTATTCCCTTTTCTGTTCTGCTTAAAATCAGTGATTCGTGAATTACTGCAGCAATCCAGCCATGGGCTCTCCCCATCTGCAGGTCTGGAGCACTGTCCTCTGCTAAAAATGGTGAAGAGAGGATCAGGCCTTTCTGACAAATCTCCTGCACAGCAAACAAAAACTACAAATATTGTGAAATAATCTCAGGAAAAAATCTGGTTACTGTTCCAGCCCTTACAAAGCGTTTTCCTGTGTCCATTGCTGCCCTTTAAACTCCAACCAGCTAAAGCAGGATCTGCTTTCCTAGCTGACCATACAATTGATTTATTCTTTGTTTGTTATTGTGTCTGGTATCCCTCTGTCTGTAAAACCTGTGTAACCACAGACAAATGCACAAACACACACCCATACATAGAGATCTGTCCATGGCAGATCCCTTCTTTCTCTTCTAGGGGAAGCGTGGTCAGTGACTGTTATATTAGATGGGACAGCCAGCTTTGAGAGCCTGGACTCTGTCCCAGAACTGTGACTTGCATCTCTTCAATGCTTTATGCCTCAGTTTCTCTGACTTGATCTGAGAAGGAGTGATTTGGAGCTCCTTCACAAGGCGCTTTCAGATCTAGAGACATGAAGAACTGCATTGTGGCTGTGGTATCAGAGCCTCCCAGTCCCATCATTATTTCATATTACTTTGATGCCCTTGAAATCAAAATATCACATGGTGATTTCATTAGTTTTCAGAGAGGATATCAGCAATCTTTTTCAAGTGTGTGCATACGTCAGGTGAGGGGCTGAGGTTGGTGGAGGTTACCTGAGATGAGTATTAATGACTAACAGCTTCAGACTCCAACACCAGAAGTGAGAACATCTAAATCTAGATTGGGGCACTTAATTAAACCTTTGTTAAACTTCCTTCAACACATGGACAAAATTCTCCCTTGCTTCGTGAAGCCATGAATACAAAAGAAAAAAAAAAGTGTTGCCCTTTCACACTTAGGAGCATGTTACTTCTACTTTACTTCGGCCTGAGTTAGTATTAAAGGAGCAAGAGTAGGCAGTGTCCAGCTCCCTCTGGCCCCATTTCATGACCAAGGGCAGCAAAATTGAAGCATACAAACAGTGGTGTTTTGGTGTATGAAAAGTCCCGATACAATCAGTGTCTTTGCAGGACTAGCATAGACTGGCCATTTTTGGCTATTTGTTTTAAGGAGATCAGTGTGCTTTGCATTAGTATCAGAACTCCTTCCAGCTCTGATCAAAACGGCTGGATCCTGCTGCTAGCCAAGGTTGAGCCCAGCCCAGCCAGAACTTATGTTCCCCAGCATTTTGTCCTTGTTACTTTCATAAGAGATATATAAACTTTCATTTGGCATGGCCCAGGCAGCAGGTCCTCTTGTCTTCCTGTTGTCGTGGCCCTGTTGCAGATAACTCACAGAAATAACAACGTTAAAAATCTCTAGCATCATTAAGCAGCTATAATAATTGATCCTTTTACTTAGCCCTTTTACACTTCCAAGTTACAAGATGACATTCCCTGACTGCTTTCACTCACCCTGCTTCTCCTTGGAGAAAACCATGCATCATATGTTCTGTTATAGAGGGAATGAAGGATAACACGTCCATGAGCATCCGTGCATTTCAGTGCACCAGATGGGAATGTGGTATTATGGTTTAAACGGTTTGCTGTCCTTGAGTGACAGTCACAGTGCTCCCTGTTTCACAGGGCTCTGGAAAGCCACCAGAACAGCAGCAAGACTGCAACCAGGTCTTGCAAGTTTGGGCAGATCAGCCCAAAGGACTCCTCTGGAGATCTAACCACGCTTGGTGTGATTTCTCTGTTTTTGTTTTTAACTGTGCTAGGAGTTGAATACTGGAAGATTCTGGACCTATGGTAGGACAGTGCCCAAACTGTGATGTCTAGACTGTGCTTGGTGCTTCAGGAGAGACAAAACCTCTTCAGAGGTGGGCAGCAGAGCTGGTTGCAATGCTATCAGTCACACTGCTGGGCAGAAACAGAGCTGGAATAAACCCACAGGATCTAGTCCTGCACCCTGGTGCCATGTTCACAGCAGTCTGAAATACATGCTTAGAACAGCACAAGTAAGTCTTTGAGTGTGTGCTCAGCTCTAAGCACAGGAGCAACCCACTGCAAAACAATGGTGACTTCAGGACTCTTACCTTTGCTTAAAGGTCAGAACATGCTTAAATGCCTTAGTAGCTCAAGACCTTAGCACTCTCACAGAGGCAAACTGAGAGCAGTTGTCTTTTTTTAGCTAAGCAAACTCTGGAGAACTGGATTCTCCTTTCAGTTCTGGCCAGTCCCTTTGCTGATTTAAACAGAACGTGCTCTGAATTTATGCTGGGGCAAGTGGAACAGGACCCAACACTTTTATTCACACCAGAGGAATAGCTGGGCAAATGGGGCTGGGCCCAACTGGAATACTGCCTGCACCCCCAGCAGGGTTGCTATACCATCTTTGGCAGGGAGATACACGCAGCATCTGATGAGCTCTGATGCTGCAGGGAAGGCACAAAACAATTCTCATCTCCCAAGAGACCGCAGCCCCTAGAGACCGGTAGGTCAGAAGCTGGAGAGGCAGGCAACACGCAAATGCAACGAGGGGATGGCCAGCACTTGCCTGCCACCGCCACCCGCAGTATGTCCCTTGGCTGCATCATGGTGTCCACCTCAGACACCCTGTCCTCCTCCCTCCCTGCCCCCAAGAGATATTTTGAGAGCCTGTTTTGATCTTCTTTGCATGTCAGTTATGCTATTTCTGAGCATATTTATTTTTATTGTTTTCCGGTGGTGAGCTTGTCGCCTTGTACTCTTGCCTTGATCTTTTCCACTTCCTCTCACTTTCATGCCTCTTTCTTTCCCTGATGGGGTGATGGGTTGGGTGCTTTTGTCATACCTGGTGGATGGGCTGCGTCCC
This sequence comes from Loriculus beryllinus, assembly GCA_039877255.1. Taxonomy (NCBI): domain Eukaryota; kingdom Metazoa; phylum Chordata; class Aves; order Psittaciformes; family Psittacidae; genus Loriculus; species Loriculus beryllinus. The sequence goes on along the minus strand of JBCJKH010055295.1, from coordinate 42,443 downwards.
ACCACGTTGCAAGATCTGGCCACCCCCAGCTGAGACTCCTCAGAGCAATGGGAATGCAGAGTCAGCCCATGGAACTGGAGGCGTCTGTGTGGGTGCCCTCCTCCCTGGCTGGACGCCTTACCTGTTTCCAACCACAGCCAGCCAGTCGCTGTCACATGGAGAAAGAAGTGTTGACTCATTAATTATCACGATGTAGGTTATGGTTAGGCAGATGAGTAAAACATCTTCCAAATGGTGTGACACCATGGAAACAAAGGGTTTGCCCTTTAATCACCCAGTTCCAGAAATGGTAAAACAATCTGGGCACTGCTGGAACAGGCCTTTGGGTAACAATGTCAGCTCCCTGCTGAGGAATCCTAGCTCCCACCTGGGAAGCTTAATTCTGTTTAGTTTTGGCTACTCAAAGTAGACATTCTTCATCCAAAAATGGGTGGGATCAGGGGGAAACAACAATATTTGGCAGCTGAGGGGAGAAAAAGAGAAGGATGTCTCTTGAACTTTCTTCAGAAAAACCGTCCACTCTGCAGCATTATTTTTGTTTTATTCGATGTATAATTTCCCTCCACAAATCATAGAATCACACAATGATTTGGTTTGGAAGGGACTTTAAAGATTATTCAGTTCTGACCCCCCTGCCACAGGCAGAGACACCTTCCACTAGACCAGGGTGCTTAAAGCCCTGTCCAACCTGGCCTTGAACATTTCTGGGGATGAGGTATGCACAGCTTCTCTGGGCAACCTGTTCCAGTGTCTTTCTGGGCTGTAAGTACACACTGCCAGGTCATTTTAAGCTGTTTATCAACATCTGCAAATCTTTATTCTCAAGGCTGCTCTCAATCCATTCTCCACCCATTTGTGTTTGCATTCCTCAGCCCCTCACCTGACCCAAATGCAGGACCTTGCACTCGGTCTTGTTGAACTTCCTAAGGTTTACACAGGCCCACCTCTCCAGCCTGTCGAGGCCCGTCTGGCTCCCATCCCTTCCCTCCAGCATGTCAACTGTACCACACAGCTTGGTGTTGTCACCAAACTTGCTGAGGGCGCACTCAATCCCCCTGTCCAGGTCACAGACAAATACACTAAACAGTGCCGGTTCCAATAATTTCCTCAGGGGCCTGAGGAAACCGCTCCTCCATTTGGACATTGAGCTGTTGACTGCAACTCTCTGCATGCAGCCGTCCAGCCAATTCTTTATCCACCGAGTGGTTCATCTATCATATCTGTGCCTCTCCAGTTTAGAAACAAGGATCTCATGCAGGACAGCATCGAATACTTAGCACAAGTCCCTGTAGATGATGTCAGTCACTTTTCACTTTTCTACCAATATTGAGGCTCTGTCATAGAAGGCCACCAAATTTGTCAGGCATGATTTGCCCTTATAGTGAAGCCATTCTGGTTGTCACCAATGACTTCCTTATTTTTCATGTGCTTTAGAACAGTTTCCAGGAGGATCTGCTCCATAATCTTGTTGGACAGCAAGGTGAGACTGACCTGTCTGTATTTTCCCAGGTCTTCCTTTTTCCCCTTATCAAAAAGAGGGTTATGTTTCCCCTTTTCCAGTCAGTGGAAACTTCACTGGCCTTCCATGACTTTTCAAATCTGTTGGACAGTGGCATAGCCACTTCATTCACCAGTTCCCTTGGGACCTGCAGATGCATCTCATCAGGTGCCAAGGACTTGTGCACCTTTGGGTTCCTTAGATGTTCTCAAACCTGATTTTCTCTTACAGCTTCCCTCCAACAAGAGTTTTCTTTTTTTAACCTGATTTTTAAATACAAAAGACCCTGAATCTAAACAGGTACTGATGCCAGATCTGTTGTAATTTCAGTCTATGTTCAACATTTGTAGAAGAAATAGACAGCTCTAAACCATCATGACGAGCGGAGCTCTGCTTTAGCAGGGTTTTATTGAAGCAATTCCTGTGGTGAGATATAAGAGAGAATCTGACACATGGACAGGATCAGCATTTGTATTTCTACAGAGATGGGGTAAGAAAACAAGTGAAAAAACCCAAGTGGTATGATTCCAGGGCAAAAAGCCCTGGCCAGGTGAAGTTCAGCAAGCAAGCTGTGACCCAGGTGAATGCTTGCACACCTCTGGCAGAGCCAGCTTGGATGCATGACAATGAAAGCCCTTGGATTCAGTGCAGCAGAGAGAGTTGCATTAACAGTAATTCATTTATCATTAATATTGTGCTAGCAAGTGGTTGGTGAGTGTTTTCTCTCCAGATAGGCTCTTGCCTTCCCATGGAGCAGCTGGGATGAGCCATCTGAGGAGATGAACAAGTGGCATGCATGCCTTGAGTATCTGAGTCAGCCTGTCCAGCCTTGGGCTCCTCTGAATAGCCAGCAGCTTCCCACAGAAGGACAGCAGTAACACCACCCTTGTGTGATCTTCCTTGCACCCTTGCTAGCTCAATGTTCTATCTTTCTTCTCTCCTTTTCCTTCCTTCCTCCCTCCCTTTATCCTGTCCTGTATACACTTAGTGGGCTTGATCCCCAGCTGATCTAAGTCAGTGTATGACTAGCAAAATCCCCCTGGGCACATGCTGGGCTGGCAACTAGCTTTTGGCTTTAGCCCAAATGCAGGGCAGCTGGTCAGTGAACAGTCAGGTGGCAAGTCCCCAGTAACTTCAGTTAGGGTCAGTAGTCTTAAGGGTCAATTGGGGATCAGCTGTTTATCCTTCCCAAGGCTTAGTTTCTCATTTATAGATGCATGGAAAAGCAATGATAAAAGCATGGAAGCATCTGATGGTGCTCAGACACAATGATAGTGGTAGCCTTTTGCATGCTGATGCTAGATAGCACTAGGTAAGGGAGGTTTGGATTTACTCAGGAGTAGTTTGCACTCTTACCTTCTTTAAAAAGACTATTAGCTTTAAAAAGAGTATCAGAGTATCAAGCTTTCTGGGGACCACTTTTCTCAAGGTCTCCTGGGGCAGCCTTCTCCCCTACTATCCATGTGCTAATCACCTCCATTCCCTTACTCAGCCTGTGCTAGCTCTGCAGAGTCCATCAGGCTTGAAGCCATATGCCAGGAAGAGCCCATAAGAGGGTTTTTAAAAAAAGATGACAATATCTGCTGCAAAGGCAAATCTTGCTCTGTTTCCCGGAGAGCCTGCTCCCCAGGGCTGGGTTTGGCTGTCAGTTTGCAAGTGTGATAAAACAGACAGGAAATTCAAGGTCTGGCTTCAGTGCACAGGCACTGCCCTTTAGAGATACCTAAGCTTGCTTCAGCACTGCTGACACACAGCCTGGGAGCAAGACAGCCCCACTCATCTCCTGCATGGTCTGAGCTAATAGTGCTGTGGGGAAACAAGGTCTGTTGCTTAGCAAGGATTGTGCTGTCACAGATGCTCCACTGCAGGTACCTGAGAGAGAATGCACAGGGTAGCTCTGGACAGCATGCTGCAGATAATGCCCATTGATGGCAAAACAAAGCAATTCCTGTCTCCTCCTCTCACCTGCCTCTGTCACCTTTGCTTCACAGCTTGTTCTAGCTTTTCATGTCCAGCTTATGTCCGAAGTTTAGCAATTCATGCCTGGTGTAGCCTTTCCATTATTGCCTCAGACCTCATTACTGTATCAGATAGAAATACCTCCTGTCCCAGGCCCCTTGCTGCTTTTGCCCCCACTTCCCTGGCAGCCACTGGTCCAAGAAAAAAGTCCCAGGTCAGGTTTGTGCTCCCTTGCCCAAGCCCATGCATTACCCAGCCCTGTGGTTTCGGTGCTGTGATTTCTGCTGAACGCAGAAATCCTTCCCACTCACAGCCTCTGTTTGTCCCTTGACCACCTCGTTCTTCTTGATTTTGATGCTAACATCGCCCTTAATTTCGATAGCTTTACTCCTCTTTCGCTGGTGCAAGTGCACAACCACAAATTCACTTTCCAGCCTTGACAGCTGTATTCTCACTATTTTCCCCTCTATGTGCACTGTCCAATGCTGCCTCTTCTCCTGGACAGAGCCAGGCACAAACCCTAAACCATGTTCCACCAGCGTGGTTCCCTGTAGCTCATCCCAACCAGTGGAAAGTCTAGACAGCCCAGGAATGGTGGGGAAGTGGGGACACACTCCAGAGGGGCTGAGCAGGGGAGCTCATCCCGTTCCCTCCACCCCCGCAAGCTAATCAGCCTCTTGCTTTTTCCAAGTGTGATATTCCCACACAGAGTGAGAGAGGTTTCAGGAAATTTCTGCTCCTCTCAAAATCACTTCTGATTTTTCTAGTAAAAGCGTCTGCCAGCCTCCTGCAGCCAAGTTCCTTTCTCTTGTTTTTTTTTAATACATATACGATTCAAGCTGCGTTGGCTCCACTCCTAAAGTCTGGCAGGTGCTCAGTGACATATGTTCTGTGATAAATGTTTATTACATAAGTTCATTCAAGCTAACATGGATTTTGAGATATAGTCAGCTCTCATTATACAGCTTGTCTTCAAAGCTCAGTGTCCAGATTATGCTTTTTCTTGTAGGGATGTCTCCCAGGGTTTGTTTGCTCCTTCCCTGATTTAGCCAACTCTTGATTGGTTCATCAAGGTAGTTAACGAAGTGCTCAGACCAACTCAGGGGAGAGGAGTAAAAGGAGCAATTATAACTTTGTCTTGTTCCAGCTCATTATTTTAATCACTGTGTATCATATTTGGTGAAAACATCTCTCTACAAACATTAAAACTTTGGAGCTGTCATTGCTCAGAAACAAAGGGTCTGATTTCACCGATCCCAGGCACTGGTCTTGCCTTAGAGGTGAATTGCGTCAGGTTGTTATCACTGTGTCTCATTGAGGAGTTGCTCCTGATTCCTGCAGTTTCAGGAGTACACGTACAACTCACGCTGTCCAACATTTCCAAGTGTGTTCATTTTCATTCAGGCTGTTTTAGAAACTTCTTATTACTGTCTAATCTTGTTTTAATAAATTCCAGTCACTTTCTGGGCTTTTCTTTGATGGATGAAATTACAAGTGCTGCAACATGAAATCCTGAGAGTCCTGTGCAAGTCCAGCAGAACACTGCTATCAAATTTCTCCTTTTAATGTCCATCAGATAGAAAAGCATCAGGACAAATGCTTTATTGTTTTGGACCAGGAGTTTGAGCATGGCAGAAGCCAGAACTGCCTTTGGGCTGCCTCCCATGTCCCCGGGCCTGAGCCTCTCTCTGGGCTTCAGAGAGAGACAAGCTCATTTTGCTCACTAGATTTTGGCAAGGTTCACAGGATACATGCATTCATGTGTCCAGGAGCAGTATGATGTGCCATTCTGGGGGGAAAAACTTAGCCCTGGCTGTAAAAAAATCGTGTAGGACATAGATCTCCATGTTTTCTCTTAGGGATTGGGCTGATCCTGCATGTTATCACTCTTGATGTGACAAATGCTTGTGCAAACGGGATGATTCACATACATACATTTTGCAAAGGTCTCGTGACTCTGGGTTCTCTGGGGAGTCCAACCTTACTGAGGCAGGGCTGGGTTTTGGAGGTTACAGCAGCAGTGAATGGGACATTTTCTCATAGGATTCCCTTACTCCCATGAGTTGGGGGGCAAAAACGTCAGGACTGTCTTTAGGAAAAGCGCAGCACAATGCAGATTGGACCTTCTCCAGTGGGGCTTTCAGAGCTCAGTGAAAAGGAAAGCAGACTATGTGTTTTACACTTGATCAGTTAGGGCCAGCAGTAGCAATAATCATTTCCTAGTCAACACATGTGCCTTTTCTGGCAAATTCTGAAGCAAATGCACGGCGAGCTGGCTGTTGCTAATGCCAGCACCTCTCTGGGAATGCAATGCATGCGCTAGCCTCCTATCTTACATTCACTGTTTGAGCAATCTTAATCAGAAACAAACCAAACTCTGAAGATGCAGCAGATTTGCAGATGGGAATGTTTACAGTTAAGGGACAGCACTGTGCATAAGATGCAGTTAGAGTTAAAATGTATGCCTGGCTTATTATGGTTGAAGTGGCATGGGGTTTTTAATACAGCTGCATAGATAGCATGTCAAGCCCGCACTGAATGCACTGGTTTTAGCAAGATGTGTGCACATTATTCAAAGAATCTAAGGTTAAACTTGTTGAGCTGTAAATCTCAGTGGCTGGCGGTGCTGCAATTCCAGGCTGTCCTGAAGCATGCTTGGTAAAAGGAAAAATGTGGAGGATGTCATCCTTAGAGTGCTTGGGATCAGAAATGCAGACTGGCAAAAATCAGCTGTGTCTGCTCAAGCTTTGCCCTGAACCGACTGTAATCAGCCCCATGTTTTGGAGGTGTGGAAAGGGTAAAATCTGGTGGACAGAAGAAAGAGGATGCAAGAAAGAAAAATGGGAGCACTTATGGGGAAAGCACTGTCACCAAAGTCCCCACACTGGTCTTAGGTTTCTCTCATATCTTTGGGAATGAATTGGGTGTCCTTGCTGCTAAATAATGCACACAGGAAACATCTCCTGCACAAAGAGGAGGAACAAACCAGAACAGCAATCAACATGCTTTTTTAATGGGCATAGGTCAAAACTTCCCCTCCATGTCTCTTGGAGAGAGCACAACTGCAATGGCCAGTCATCTCAAATAGACATGGTCAAAGCAAGGGGGCAAGAGCTGTGCTCTGCACCACCCCTTTTAGAGAATTCCCTCAGGAAAGGTTATGGAAAACAGAAGATTTATCTGGGTTAAGTCCTAGCTGGAAGAGACTGGCTGAGCTGGAGGGACAACTTGGCACAGTCAGCCCCGGAGGCCCTGTGGGGCCAGGGTTTCTCTGCTTGATCTGAGACATTCTGGAAGCAGGGATGGAAACAGCAGGCAGTGGTGAAGTGGGAGAGGACCCTCTTTGGAGACTGTGTGGTTTTGCATAATCTGGTATTGAATAAGAGCACTGAAAGTAATAAATAAGCACCCTAGAAATGGCTGGGTGATTAACCTGTCTCTCCTATAAACTTAGTCTACCAGGCTGCAGCCCTCTTTGCTGTAACTTGTGTCCAGACCCCAGAGAAGTCAGGAAGCACCTGCAGTGGCATTTGCATGCACTGCAAGATTTTGGAGGCAGGGACCGTCTTTTGGTTGCTTGTGCTGGCAACTTTCAGAGCCAGGGGTCCTGGCTGGGGCACACCTGCAAGGCAAACCTTAACAAATGGACGTCCGTCTCAGCCACTCGGAGATAAAGCATCTTGTCTCTGGCTGGGCAGATGACTCAGACGCAGAGCAAATTAGACTTAGCTTGGGTGGAAGTGTGATGTGAGTGTCTAGCCATCACTTGTGGGGAAGGTAAATCACATTGTTGTAGCTCCATTAAGAATGACGCAGCCATTCTCCACTGCAGAGAGTTTGGCCCAGACCTTTTTAGTCAGCTACTTTTAGTAGCTGCACTAAATAGGTACATATTACAAGTGCCTTAGATGCCCATGTGACCAATATACAGGTGGAGGTGGTGGGTTTGCATGCACTGATATCCAGTCCCTCTGAGCAACATTCCAGTCACCAGGCTGCTTTTGCAGCATCCTTACCTCAAAAAGAGCTGCCACTGTGCTGAAGTTAGAGCTAAGATCACTCTTTCAAGTATCAATTTGCCTGACAACCCTAATCCTCAGGGGGATGACATTAGTGTGGTGACTATCATCAGTCAATCTATTGCTGAAAACTCCCTGATCTGCAGGTGTTTGAGTACTCTCCGCCCTGGGATGAGCCATTTAAATCATCTGGGATTCTGGGAAACCTAGTCTAAATTGTTTAGAAGGGACAGTGAAGAGTAAGACTCAGAAAGATACCACTGGAGATGGATGTGTCTTCAGGGCTTGCAGAACCACTCACCTACAGAGTGCTTCAGTGCTTCGTGATCTTAGGTTAAGTCACAAATCTTCACGTACTGTAAACAAAACCATGAGGCTGATTTGGTTGGTTTGGTTTTCAGAGGAGCAAGGATTCAGGCTTTCTTGTTTAATGGACAGCTATGCTCTCTTTCAGGCACAAAGCAACCCCTTCTGTTGTCTGTCCTGTAAACAAGTTTGGTAAATATCTGGTTGAACTGCACAGCCTCAGGGTTAAGCTTTCCAAAGGAACCAACTCTTCATTGTGCAGCCTCCATTTCTGGGGTGCTTGGAGAGATCTTGCTGGAGCAGCCTCTGCTTTAGGGAGCACTGAGCACCAGATCTCTGACTGCTACATCCTTTGAAGATCCCTCCAGAAAGATGCCCCAGACACAGAGACTCTAAAAGGCCTGGTCACTCCTGAAAACCATGGATCCCACCACTGCACTGCCACTGCCTATAAAAACTGGTTGGGGCTTGACCAAAGAAAAACCACCCACCTTGGGAAGAGTTGATATGCAAGGAAGTGATTTTGTCAAGAGTTGCTTGCTTAAGCACGTGGAGACAACTGCTCAGGGTCAGTCACGGATAATGAGCCTTGAGATGACAAATGGCAGTCCTTGGCTGTACTATAAGGGGTGTATGTTCCCAGCATCCTCTCTGTGAATTATTGCAATGGCAGCACTCACTTCCCTTCTCTGGGAAAGAAACAAGAGCAAAGCAAGCAAGAACTAGCAGCAGATGGTCCCTCCTGTGCCCAGATTGTTCCAGCCAAAACAAATCTACATCCCCAGCTGAAGAGAAGGGTACAGGAATAGAACAGGAGTGTGACTCAGATCCAGTGACTCAGACAGCAAGGCGAGGGGAGAGAGGGAGGGGGAGAGGCAGAACCTGGCGCAAGAGCCTCTTATGGATGACAGTGATTATTGCTATTATTCCAGTGAGTGCTTGCGGGCACTGACAACTCTCACTCATGCTCCCGTTCTCTTTTTTTGGATTGTTTTTCTCTTTTTTTGCCATGTCTCTCTTTCTCCCTCTTTCCTCTTTTGGGGAAGCTATGAGCAATCCCCTCTGCATCCTTATCTGTTCGTGAGCTGGTAAATAGCAGGCCAAACACTTGTGTGCCAGATATCAGATAGGCTCAGCTGTTTGCATGCCAGCGGAAAATGCCACATGCCCGTCCTCCCTCTGTCAGGGCAGCAGTGTGTGAGATTCCAGGCATGGCCCTCTCCCTTTCCATACCCATCCCATGGGCCCGTGGCTCTTTTGCCTCGTGCTTCCCCACAGCACTTGTTGTGTTGAATGAGGATGATGCTTGCCCAACCTTAACAAGACAGATTTTGACTAATGAGCTCAAGTGCTGAATTGCTAGTGTTACTCTGTCAGAGCTGCCAGGCAGGTCAGATTAGCTACTGCCACTTACTCATGCCTAAGATGTTTTTCTGGCCCTTTTGTTTGCCACAGGAGGATGGATTCACATCTCGATACCCCTTGGTTGCTATGAAAGGCTTTACAAAGCTCCTGAAAAGCACTATCACTGGAAAAACTAGGCCATTGGGTGAGATCATGCATTAAGCACTAGGGGCTGGCTGAACAATCTGTCCCAGAAACCAAATTAGTGCTGTGCTGTGCTCTGGCCCTTGGCACAAGCACAGGTGGGATGAAGGGCCCAGATCCTGCCTGACCATATCAGAGGAAAATTCCCCTGTGGAGAAGAACATCCTGCCTTGCTGGGTGCCCTGGTCCTGGGCACAGGGTGTCTGGACAGCAGGCAGAAGGTTGTATGGAAACCCAGACTCTGCTATGCACCAGCAGCAATTCTGTTTCTCAGTCTCCATCCCAGGTAATATTCTTAATGTCTTCCCCATCCACCACCACCAGGCAGAACTTGGAGGCTTTTGATTTGTGTCAGACCCAAAACTGCTCCATACTAACCCTACCAAATAGCATCTATCCCATGGCTGTATGCTTCATAAGCACTGACATTGTATGTTGATGACTCTGTGGCAAGGATGCTATTGAGGAAGTATGGCTCATGCATGCGGCTTGTGTGGTGCAATCATGTCAACTGGGACCTTTGGAAAAGCCTGAGTGGCTGTGAAGCATTGGTCTCATTGAATTAGACAAAGAGGTGTCCTAAACTGAATAGACTGTGACTGTAGCAAGTATCACATATGCAGTTTGTGTTCCACGGATAACAAGCACCAGAATACCTCTATTTTTTAGATGCAGAAGTGTTTGAATATCTCAGTTGCTCTCCTGAAGTGGGTCCCATGACTAGCACAGTGCCTGTGGGCCCACGACAGCTAGCTGGGGACTTACTGCTTACTCATCATGAATGCAGACACTGGCATCAAAGAGCTAAACTTAAGGCTCCTAAGGGACAGAGCCAAAGAACAGACATGAGCATGTGGCGGCCCACGCACAGATTACCAGCCAGTGAGAGCTTCAAGAAAGCCCAATGGTCGCTGGCCCAACCAACACATCTGGGCTGGAGGGGACAAGACCCAAAATTGGAGGGCCCAGTGGGCTTGGAAGATTTTCTTTTTAGGGTAGCAGTGATGGAGGGCAAAGACTGTCAAAGCTTGGATTGTTTGCTGAGGGGCTTCAGACCAAGGTATTTGAAGGGAAGAGATAGGTTGAATTTATATATAAAAATACATAGATGTTGTTGTACAAATTATATAGATATTTTTAACTTTGATACTCACTTTGGGTTCCATTTAACTGAACAGGATACAGGAGGTAAAACATTCTTCATGGCTACGTGAACAACTTCCCCCTCTTTTGCATGTGTTGGTGCAGCCTTGACCCATTATAGACTATAGCAGGGCTATATTTTCACATATATAATATATTGGTTAAAAAAAAAGAAAGAAAGAAAAAGTGATTCAGCAAACTGCATGCACGTGTGAGTAACTCAAGGGGAACTTTAACGTAAAGCCCCTTCTCCCCAGTTACTCCCCCAGCACTTCTATGGGTATGAAAATACAGCATGTTTTCTTCCCTTTTCCTTCTTGACCACCCTGTATAGTGCTGCGCAGAACAAACTACCGAAATGATGCAGGAGGAGGGACAGATCGCAGTCCTCAGGGTCAGCGTATCTATCTGCTGTTGTGCATGTTGGGAGGGGAATGAACCTTCATTTCCCAGCCCAAGCCAATGCCTCGGAGGCATAACATTTACAAGTACATATACTAATGCACGATCTGATGCTGTATCTGGCACACTGTTGTTATACCCAGAGGCTGTTTCTGGGGGAAAGTTTGCATGACTTAGATACAATCTTGTGGTTCTAGCAAGGGAGATAGTGTCTGAAGTCAAGCCATTCAGGTGGGAATCAGGAGTTACTCCTGATTAATCATGAGTTACTGATCATGCTTCCTGTATGCATTCAATAAACAGGGGTGCTAACTAGGGTGACATAGGACACTGAGCAGATCAACAAGGCATTTCTACATGCAGAGTGGATTGGTACCAAAGATTGAGAGGATTTAGGTGAGGAGGAACCATTAGTGTAATCTGACCCAGAGAATGAAGACTGGTTGCTTTTACCTTGCTACCTCTTGCCAGTGATCAGCGACTTGCACTCACCTAAAGCATCTCTTTCAGAAAGAGATGCTTCTTACCTTCCAGAAAGGAGTCTAGTCAGGATCTGAAGATATCAAAAGAAGGGGAAGCTGCCCCTCCCTTTGGTCATTTGTTCCAGTGGTTAATCACCTCTTTGTTAAACACGTGTGCCTCGCAGCTAATTTGAATTTGTCTGGTTTCAGCTTCTAGCCAGTGGCGGTTTATGTTTACGCTATTCTCTACTTTATTAAAAAGCCTTGTCTCACTCACTATTTTCCTCTGATGAAATTACTTATATGCTGAACTCAGGATATGCTTTAATTTTCTCCTCTTTGCTTCTTTGGGTGCATGAAACAGATCGAACAATTTCAGTATCTTGCTGTAAGGCATTTTCTCTACTCCTTAATTCATTTCTGGGGCTCTTCCCTGCCCTCACTTTAACCACCTTTTGAATATTAAAATGTGAGCCTCAGGCCTGGTTGTGTTATCTTAATCCACTTTAGTCTCAATGTTGTATATAGAGGAAAATCAACCTCCCTAATTCTTCTTACTACCTTCCCTGTGTGCTCATTCCCAGGCAGCCTTTGCCCCCATTTGTCAGCATGCCAGAGACTGAAACACTCACGTTCAATAACCTCCAGCCCTTGTTCAGAGCGGTGCTATATGAGGCCAGTCCTGTTCATAAGGGACAACCCATACCCCTCCTCCCTCCAAGTACCACAGAGCATTGGCTTCAGGAATAGTTATCAGGTGAGCCCTGCTTACCCAGTGGTCACCATCCGTGGTGTGGCTGCCTCATTAAACACCTTGCCATCAAAGCTGGGTCATCCATGCCCTTCATCAGTGGTCATTTTACTTTATTTTCCAGGTCACTGATGAAAAGCATAGGATAAAGCAGGGCTGAGTCCCAACCCTGCTTGGAATGTGTTGTTCTGTGATGAGTCCTCACTGACAACAACATTTTGAGATCTGTCAGTTATCCAGCTCTCAATCTGTCTCACATATCCTATGGTTCATACTATTCTGTGCTATTTTTTAAGCAGGATGTCATGATTTTAGCTCAATCCCCTTGTAGAAAATCTAAGTATAGCATATCTGCGTAGTTACCTTTATCAGGCAACTTTGTAATCTCCTCAAAGAACTAAATCAGGTTTGTTAAGTGCTATTTTCTCTACAACAACAGTGAATCACATTCTCAGAAGAGGTGAACGCTAAGATACTATTAAATATGTTACTTTATTATTATTGTTATTTTTATTGCTGTTTTTGTGGTGGCTGTTACTATACATATAGTCATCTTCTGTCCTCTCCTAATTAGGAAGATTGATCCTATATTGCTGTTCTCTTAGATGTACCTTACCTTCCAGTAGAGTAACCTAGCAAGACCACAAAGTCCCCTAGCTCACCTGAAATGCATGGGATGGCAGTAGTTTGGTGAATGCTGTGCACAGCAGTTCATTATTGCATTGGAGAGAGTGGTCCAAAGAGTTGGGTTGTTACATAGTACAGACTAGACTGTGGCTGCTCTCGCAGGGGTACATCCCTGCAGCCCATCCTTTGGCCATGTACCACTAACCATGCTTACCTGACATACCAGATCCAACACAAAGGGCCAGGAAAAGGCTCTGTCCCTCTTCTCCTTTCAACCTCCTCCAGTCTTACAGTACCTGATCAGGGGGATACCATGACTGCTGTGACAAAGGTCTGGAGAAGCAAAGAAGGCAGCAGCTTTCCAGTATCTGAAGGGGGCCTATAGGGATGCTGGGGAGGGACTCTTCATTAGGAACTGTAGTGACAGGACAAGGGG
>JBCJKH010055295.1:0-20512 GCA_039877255.1 Loriculus beryllinus | reverse complement strand
TCTTCTCTTCTCTTCTCTTCTCTTCTCTTCTCTTCTCTTCTCTTCTCTTCTCTTCTCTTCTCTTCTCTTCTCTTCTTCTCTTCTCCTCTCTTCTCTTCTCTTTTTTCTTTTCTTTTTTTCTTTTCTTTTTTCTTTTCTTTCTTTTTCTCTTATGTAATCATGCATTTGTCTTTCTTTTTCTGCCACCACAGAGAAGATGTGGTTGCTGGGTCCTGTAGCTGCCTTGTTTGTCTCTCAGTGGTTTGCAGTGCACAGCATGAGTGCTAAAGGGAAGAACCATAAGCTCTTTCTAGTGATTTGAAGTTTACTTGTGAAAAAGAAGCAGCTTGCTATTTTGTAGACTCTGCATGGGAGTATCCTACCTCACTCTACAGATAGTTATTAAATAGAAAAACTTTCCACAAGAGTAAAGAGAAATAGTATTTTTCATACTCCCATTAGCATGAAGAGCTCAAGAAAATCTTTCTCCCAAAAAAAGAGTAAGGGTTGGTTTTTTTTTTCCTAAAGCTACCTGTGATGTGCCATCTCTTTTTCTCTCACATATAGACATAAACAGTAATGTCTTTACCTGTTGATGTAACCTCAACAAACATATGAGTCTCAGGCCAGCATACTTCCCTTTCTACCCTAACTCTCAGACACCTGCCCATATGACAGGAACTAAGCACTTCCCAGGTCCATCAGCCCTGCACAGGCAGATGCTGCTTAGCTTCAGGAGTTCTTCTCCTCTCCTTTTTCAAGTGGAGGAGTTTTTACTTTGGAAGGGTTTGTATAGAGATGGTTTGCATAGAAATGGTTTGCATGGAAATGGTTTACATCTCAAGGTTTTTTCTCTCCCTGTGAGCTTTCACTTCTCTTTAAATATGACAAGGAAGCTCTGTAAATTGTCGTAGTATGGATAAAGCTACTCTCCTGAAAAACTTGTTTCTCCATTGACCTTTTCAATTCATTGAGCTTTTATGTGACTTGGATGCTTTCTTTAGCTAAATATTTATATAGTAAACATTCAGTGGATGGATTGTTGTTAAGACTGCAAGCTCTGCAGGACAGAGGGTGGTTCCCTATTGTGTGCCTTGCACGGCCATAGTTGACACAATGCACAGCTATAGCAGCAACATTCCTATGGGTTTTGAAGGCACAGACTGTGACTGATTTTCCCAGGTACAATGGAGCTGTTATCGTCAGTTGCTCTGGGAAAGAAGTTTCTAAATTCACCTTTTCTGCAAAGTCTGAGGAGAATGGAGGGGGTGTTGAATTCTATCATGACAATATTAGAAAGAAGATGAGTCAAACGTGCCACAGGGGTGTCCATCAAAGAGCAGAGATAAAAATAATGAATTCCACCAGCAAATTGTGCCTGGCAGACATGATGAAATAATGTTGCTTGAAGGGAGTGAGGGGAAGTGTCACTGTGCTCACGGTGGTACAAGTGCTTCTGTGAGCACCACAAGAGTGAAGTTGTCTTCACCGCCACACTGCAGACTTTCTGTCTGACGCTGGGTGAGTCACTGGCGTGTGGCTCATTGCAGAAGTGCGAGTGCCTGACTGCTGTGGAAATCAATGCAGGTCCAGTGCTCAGAAACATTTAAGGATCTGAGCATCTTTGTCCATGTGACGTACAGATGATATTTCCTCTGTTCCTTTTTACGGTAAGGTCTTTGAGGAGTGAAGTGGTTTGTGCTCAAGACTGCAGCTTCAAGTACTGAGCTCTGGGGAGACTTTTCACTGTTATTTTGTCACCACAATAACTGGAGAAGGCCAAAATTTGATCTGCTGTTTATAGGCAAGGGACAGCCTTTTGACATTGCAGCCCCAGCACAAACTCCTCTTGCTTGAGCGGAGCAGCAGGTAAAAGTCCTCATGGGTCTGGACAATGCACAGCAGAATGCAGCTTGGCACACTGATGTAGCTGTATCTCTGCATTAGCACTGAGGGAAGGCAGCTGTGCTACACTTCACTGTATTCGAACAGCATTGCCAAACTCTCAGTGGGGCAGCATTTGGGTTCCCCTGTTGCAGACTGACAGACAGAACCACACCATCTGGGAAATCTACCACTGGTGTATTGTCAGTGTCTGCTGGCATGCTATGTGACCAAGGACTCACCTGCCACCCTGGAAGAAGCTGTCTATGCTGTGAAATTATTTCTTTAACCACAAAACAAAGCTTCCTCTCCTGTCACCCCAGATTTACGAGGCAGCACTTCACATGTCAATAATTTACAGTAAAATGCAATAAGATTTTGTGGGATGGAGGGAAAGCAAAGAGAAGACATTGACCACAACACTAAGTTAAATGGGTTCCCTTTCTCTGCTTTCCAGGGCTCCAAGAAATTTTCTTTGCTTTGGTACAGTCTTTTGTGTGTAGCAACTCCAGGCCTAGAAATTTATATTTAGCCTCAAGGTCAATGCAAAGAAAACATATTTTATAGCTGGGGAAACTAGGCACAAATAGCTGAAATAACTTGGCTATGTCTTTAATTCCCCATACCAGCTGTATCATGATCCTACCCAAAAGCAGCATGCATGTACTCTCTCCTTACGAGATGCAGGAATTCAAGTAAGGGTACAAATCCCGTTTGTGCAATAAGCTTAAAGGCTTTCATTTACGCACCCTTTGGTAACGCATGCTCAGCTCTAGACTATAGATGAAAATTGCTTTGAGTCACAAGGAAAATCCATGCAACCCACAACCTCAGTGTCTAACAGTGCTGGTGAATACTGGCTGAAGTCATGGAGGCTAACGTGGCTTTTTCTAAGTGACAAAGTGATTGCTAGATGCCTAATGTCTTTTCCAGCCTCATGGGCCATTTGGCTTCTGCAATGATGTTGTGAGGTGGTGACAAAGGATGCAGGAAGTTCTTATAAGGAGGATGCTGTGACGAGGAAGCAGACAAAACGAGCTGTTAATGAAAGACAAAAAAAACCCACTGAAATCACTCAGAATACATGGGGAGTTTTCTGGTGAGTAATACCAACATTTTAGGAGCAGAAAAATGAGTCATTCTTACTCCACATAAACTCCTCTCATCCTGCTGTGATTTACAAACTAGCAAAGTCCTGTGGAGTCACTTACTGAGGGTTGGACTAAATGTCACTTTTCCTGTAGGGAAGACAAAGTTTCAGCATTTGCCCCAGACACCTGTGACCTAAGACCTCCCAAAGAAGGCTGTGCTGATGGGAAAAGTCATTAGGGTCCTAAGGGAGAATGTGAAACGTCTGCAGGTGATGGCCAGTGAGAAGACCAGCTATCCTGTGCTTTCACCACACAGCTGGCATCAATCTGCATGCAAATACGCTAGCAGCTAAAAACTGTATGAGGAATTAGGTCGCAAGCACCTTCTCTTCTCCCTCCAGCCATTAGTTGTATAGGCAGCACTGGGTGCTGTGGGGTAGATGGGAAACCTTCCGGCCTTATCTTCTTGGAGTGATGCAGCCAGTTAGAGTAAGTAGGCCAGGTGAAAGTCTTTGTTATGATGAGCTGGCCAGTGGCTCTTGCACATGCTACCTCACTGGAGGGATGTGAGTGATTATCTGTAAACACATTTCATGCAAACATCGTTATCCTTGGCAGCTGCAGTAAAAAAGCTGCAGCTTAAATGAGCGTCTGGTTCCTCAGTCTTTCCTGTACTATGATCTCATGTTGCAATGTGAGCAAACTTCCTATCTGTGAAGAAGGGAAGCAGAGAAGCCTCTGGGGAGCTGAGGTAGATTTTCCCTTCTTCCCATCAGGTGCTACTTTTAGCACAGGACTGTGATATATTGAGGAGCCTAGATTGGGGATAATTTGGGGTTCCCTGCAGCCCTGCTGGTGAGATGCTTCACAGCTCTTGCTGCATTGCCATTGTCTCTCTGGGGTCCTGCTGCCCAGTGTGAGACCCTATCCTGCTCCAGCATGCCTGGATCCCCTTGGAGAGTAAAGCATGGGAAGATCCATGGAGCTCCAGCCTGGTCTCCAAGAAGCAGGTGGCCATAAATAGCAGGGAGCTGGTGTTGTTATGGAGGGGTCATGTCAGGCAAACTGTTCTGGAAAACTGCTTTGTTTTTGTTTTCTCCTCCAAGATCTGGGACTTTTATTGTGCTTCGCGGCACCCTTACAGCAGTCTGGTTATTCAGGGAGAATAGGGGATCTTGTGTGGTTCCATACAGCAAGGATCCTGGCTTGCCCAATTGGGCATGACAAATATGTAAGTCTGATACAATCCTGGGTCCAGTGTCAGCCATCTATAGCAAGAGCCACAGGAACTTGTGCAGACACCTTTGAGATCCAGGTGCTTGTTTTGATAGTGTGGCTGTGTTTGGATTTGTGCTTTGTTTTTAATTTTTTTAGAGGTATAATAGATTAGTCCTGGCTTGTACAGTTGTTGCACCATGTTCTGGATTTCTTGTGTGTGCTCAGCAGTGGTGTCAGGAGATGTGCTCCTTAAGTGCTCTTATTATTTATCTTCATTGTACAAGTTGCACCAATGAAGTACCAGGCATTTCCAGAAATTGCTATTGATTGGGCAACTGTGTTTACAAAGCTAATCAATAATGTCCCCCCACTGTACATTTATTTGTGATACAACTGCTCTCTTTGTGTGCCTCCTGTGCTTTCCAGAGCTTGTAATTTGTCCAGTGTAAATAACTGATTTCATTCTTTTCCTGGGGAAAAAAATAGCCCTGCTATTATAACACCATGCCTCTTCTGGTTAGGGAGGTGTGTGTGTCTTCCTGCCTTTAGGGTGGGTAATCTCATCCCTCACAGGAAGAAGATGAAGGGATGGGAAAGAGCCTTGTTGTTTCCTGAACACCAGAGTTACTGAAGTCTCCTGTGGATTTTTGTCCTTTGGCCTTTTCATCCTACTTCTGTTTCTACCATAATAACTCCAGCTCTTTTCACACAGCTCTTCCTGTGACATTACAACACAGAAGATAACATAATGCTGTAGCTGGGACAGAGCTGTGCAAGCGCTAGTTGGCCAGCCAGGACACACGTGCTGTTTGGCCAGGAGGCTGTTGCCTAAGGGCGGTGTACAATGTGCCTTTCCAAAGTAGGGAACTCATCTGGGTCTCTATCTCCACTCCTCCATAGGTTCTCCTAAACCCTGTGGGTATTTCTTGCTGCTGAAATTTCTACTGCTCTTTCAAATGCGACCAAATTGAGCCAAAAGGTTCAAAAGTTCTTTGAGAAGGATGGCTGGCTGGAGGATCACCTGGGTATCAGTCCAAAAATAATCATATCTGTGGATGTCTGAATTGCCAAAATATTTAGAGTTCTACTTAGGTTTCAAATGAAGATGACTTGGCTAGCTTCTTAGGTCCTCAAATGACTTTTTTTTTTTCTTAATTATTTTTTTAATTATTTATGCTGCCTCTGCAGTCCTGGTTTGCTGATGATGAGAATGAGAAAGCACACATAGCTCTTCTTCCAAAGGGTTTCCCCACGGACTGGAAGCACCAGAATTTTGCAAGAGCTCCTTCTGTAAAAGGGGACGATGACTAAAGAAATGTTGCCTTTTCTTGCTCCACTGCAGCTGAGAGTGCTCTGTGTGAACTTGGATATGTGAATGCTCCCACTTCTGTTCTCCTTTAAGGAGAAACAGATCCTCGCTTGAGTTTCTAATCCAAATGGATCTGGAATTTCCCACTTTGATCTGTACAGTCACCACATTTGGCCCTGTTTTGCGTATGTTTAACTTCTTCCTTAGATTGTCTACTAGATCCAGGATGAGCTTAAATCAACAAGGTTACGTACTGGCAATGTTTTCCTGAGATTTTGAGAGACTTTCTTAGGAACTACTTCTCTGACCACAGTTTTAAACAAGGCCAAAAATGAAGTGGTGAAGAATGCAGTGTGTAAAAATGTTGATTGTTGCCAAAACAGTAATACTGATATCTGTATTGAGTTCCTTCAGAAGTTTTAGAACCTGTTGACTACTTTCAGCCAAGCTAAGCAGAAACCTGAATACTTTTGTTACTAAAAGTTTCTTGAAAAGCAAGGGTCAGGTAAGTGCGTAAAGTATACAAGACTCTGAATTTTCAAAATTTATAGGTACTGTTTGACCAGCTGGATGACTGTCCAGTTGGAGCACGGCTAGCCTGAAACAAGCCACAGAAAATGCTGCTTCCTTCCCAGTTGATAGTTACTGGACATGGGAAGAACCTGAGCATATTGGAAAGGGGGATAGTTTTTAGGATGCCATTAGTATTGCACTGGGAAAGGTGTAGGTCATGGTGACTGTAGAGGGGACCTCAGTGCCTTATATGAAGGGAAATGTGGGGGACACCAGGGCAGATGTGCTGGCGGAGTGAAAGGATACAGGATACAAATTCTGAGATCATGAAAAGAGAAGTGTTGAGGGTTGGAACAGCCTGCATGATAAAATATAGATGTGTGATGGTTTCACGTTCTAAAAGAACTCCTATTGCCCACTTTCATCAAGTTTTTAAACAGCATAAAGTGGCTTTCTGTGACATTAGGTTCAGTATAATTGTATCTCCTGAAAATGTCAAATTGACCTGCATATAATTAATGTTTCTGCTTAATATACATGAAGGCTAAAGCCAGTGGAGCGGATCTCCTAAAACTTGAACCTCTGTCTTCTGACTTTGCTTAAGATTACTTTAATTCAAGGCTCTAAACGACTGCAATTAGCTCCTGTTCATTCCTTCTGCTCCTCTGTATGTTCAGTTGCTTGCCCACACCCTCAGCTTCTTGGATCATTGACTCAGATGTTTAATGGAAAAATGCTCAGCACAAGTTTACTGCAGTGAGCACAAGCAAAGAGGGTCTCTGTAAATACCTTGGTTCTTTGTATGCAGCTAGGTTCCTCTTTGTTTACTTGACTTCCCCAGTTACTTTCAAGCCACTAAGGTCATTGCTAGTTAATAGTTGGCTAGAAATCAATAGACAGGGAGATGGTTAAAGATAAGCTTTAATAATGGGTGCAATCAAATTCTAACAACTTTTATCTCTGCTGCTGCCAGTGGTGGGTGGGTTTTGTGCAGTGGTTCCATTCATCTTCCAGCTGTGCAAACTCCTGAGAGGGTTTTTATCTTTGTAAAATAAAAAGTAAAAGCTATCATAGCTTACCCTGGTTCCTAATGGCTAGTGCACTGTTGTTGGAGAGCTGAGCCTGAACGTGCTCAATGCCTTCCATCAGTTTCAACAGGACTTTCATCCTATGTTCACCAGTGCCCTGAGAAAACAAAGCCCCAAGACATGGAGTCAGCCAGAGATGGAGCATTGTCATTTCTTGACTGCTCTCTGAACAGGTGGAACACCTCAAAATCTCAAGGAACATTGTTAGTAAGTTCAGTCAAGTGTCTTCTGCACCTTAAACTGAGTATTATGTTGAAGTATTATGTTGATCTAAGCTGCATCATCTTGGAAAAACACTGTGCTATGATTTATGCCTTTAAGCTTTGAGCTTGCTTGATTTTGAGTGTGTGCAGGGCACTCAAAAGCCTAATGGTTATCTCTTGCCAGCTGGACATTACCATACGCAAAAGAAGATCTCTTGCAAATGCATCTTGTGTTGAGTTATCACTTGAACAAGTGTGCTCAATATGTGCTGGAGACAATGGCTGCTGTTGGGCTTTGGGTCAGGTGCTGCATGATACTGCTTGTGCTAGAGGTTCCTTGGCTGCCCACAGTTTGCCTGGTGATCCCATGCCTGGCATCAGGTTCTCTTCCTGAGGGTTTTGCAGAATGTTATTGAGCTGTGATGCAGTGGCATCCCATCCTGCTGCAGGAGATTGACCCAAAGAAGTATGGCTGGTGCTTCCACGTGTCCTCAAGCAAGTGAAAAGTCTTAGACACTCTGCCTAAAGCCTTACCATATGCTTTCACAAAGGTAACTGGCTACTGGGATGGTCTGAGCATGGAATTCCTGTCAGGAATTCCCTGTACTCAATTCCCTGTTTTGCCCCAGACTTCATCTTCTGCTTCAGGCAAGTTACATCAGTGCTGTGACTCAGTTCGCTAGCAGTACAATGGAAATAGCAACACTGCCCTAACTTGTGGAATTATTGTGATGGTAAACACCTCTAAGACTGCAGGATACTGTGCTCCTATAATCAGGACAGTCACATCAGCAACTACTGTATAAAAACTGATGTAAGTTCTTGAATCTGCTGAATGCTTCAGGGAATGGTTTGACTTGAGGAAAAAGTCTTAAAGAGTGCTAAACCTGTCACAAGCTGTGGGAAGGGACTATGTAACCATCTGAGTCCTCACGACCTCCTCCTGTGAAAACATTGGCAAATCCTGAAGTCTTGCTGAACTGGCATGTCACCTGAAAACTTGGACCAGAAGCACCAGATGCCTCAGTCTCCCCTGTTGCAAGAGCTCTGTCCAGGATATGAATCAGGGCTATGAATTCATTCTGTGAGTGAATAAGAGCTGCAGGGCATAATTAAATAGCCAAAACTACCTGCTTAGGGTTTACCTAGAGATTGCAAATGTTTGCAATTTCTTCAGGACACAGACACCTAAATAAAATTAGTGCAAGGGTCACTAGAACCTGAATATTATGCACTGCCCTCTGAAAGCTTGCAAAGCTTTCCTTAAATGTACCACATCTCTGAGGAGCTTCCCCTTCTTCCTAACACCTTCAACCTAGCTTCCTTTCTGCAAGAGTTAGTCTGCTAGAAGTAAGAGGTGGCCCCTTGGCCAATGGCACCACTTTTCAACCCACTACAGGCAAAGAATGGTTAGGCTACTTTAGCCAACAAAAGGAACACCTGTTTGGGCAATTGAAGAACAGTAGGACATGTTTTCTAATGATTCAATGGTGGAAGACAAGGGGACTCTTTGTAGAAGTCCTGCTTGAGATGCGTGCTCTGAATGATCCTAGTAGTAACCTCATGGGTTATTAGGTGAAAGTGGCATAGGAAAGAATGGTAGAAGGTCTTGGGAGTGGGGGGCAGGGAGCGTTGTTGAACATCCAGACAGCATATGGAGTCCATTTTCATTATGAGACATAAATGAAAGCAGTTTGGATGTAGAGTACTTTACATTTCTATGTAAATACAGTATACGGTTTCCAAATTAATAGGTGAAAGCTGAGCTACCAGATTGCTTTAATACAGGTGTGCTGTAACAGAACACCTGAATGGATTCAAGGTGGTAATGTTTTTATGGGTAGCCTAGGATGCAGCTTGTCTCTGTAGTGGCATTGTCAAGCACACCAACTCATCACCCTGTCTAGGAACTATTTCCTTGTTGGTCCTTCCCTTGTAAATAATTTCCAACTGACTTCAGGAGGAAAAATGTCTGCATTAATGCTCTTGATAATATAAGAGAAGAAGCAAACATCTTGCCCCAGTTCTATCTACACCTTTTCTCTATGGATTTTGGCTATAGAGCAATGAAATCAAAATACAGCTGATATTGTATTCCTACTTCAGCTGGAAAATCACGTACCTTTCAATCAACCTGTTAAACATAAATTAGTTCCTCCTGAGCCATCTTCTGGGGTTAGAGGCTGTTTGCTTGTCTATGAGGGTCAGCAGGTGAGAATATGGTTTCTTGGTGCTTGCAATAAAGAAAAGTCTGTAAGCCTATATATGCTTACAGTACCTCTGCCTCTGTACTGTGTGAATGGTGAGTGGCCTGTCATACCTGGCACAGAGCCACACCTGAAACACAAACCTTTGCTGGGCTGATAAGCCAAGCCGTGTAATTAGAAAGGAACACTACTTTGCTTTTGAACACACTCAAGGACACACACAGTATCAGCCTGTCAAAAGGCAGGAAGGATATGTTTGAGAAAGGGGGTTGGGAGTGGGGAATGAAAAGAAAAACCCTTATTTTTTTTAATACTGAGTAAACAAAATGAGATTTTTGGATGTTTGGGGATTAGGACTTGGAACTTATAAGCATTAGCTGCTCATTTGTTTTGAATAAGTCCAAGGTCAGAAATGACCTGAAGTTGTAGTCGCGTTGCTTTGCACGAAGACCTAGCTAGAGTTTGTGAATGAACAGTAAATTAGCCCTGTAACTGCTTCTGTAAGGCCCAGACTATTTGCTCCTTAATGTCAAATGTGGTTTGAGTTTTTGTCAAGGGATTAATAGTGATGTTAACATCAAGTATTCTCCTACAGCTTCCAGACAGCATTTTGACTTCTTTTTCCAAAGGGTATTTTCTATGTGCAGAACTGTTCAAAAGTGTGGACAGGAGAAGGGCAAAGTTAAGTAACTCCAACATCAGAATTTTGCTTGTTAAATTAAATGTTTTGGACAGACCCTGAAGTGCATTTCTCGATTATCTTTGTTTTTCTAAAATTGTGTGTTTTCCACTTGGTTGTCAAGGGAGTGGAAGAAAGGAAAATCTTCCTTGTAGTCTCAGCTTAAATCAGAGTATCAGATAGGAGATCACATAAAGGTTCTGGGCTCATTACTTTGGGTGCAGCACGGGCAAGTAGCAAAAACAATCTTCCTGATGAATGCCTCAACAGGAATTAGACAGGATGCAACAAGTGGACAAAACTCAAATGGGAGTGTTTGAAGGAGGATAAAATGAGGAGGAAGCTGTGTCTTGCCATGGGAGAGTCTGCTGCCAGCTGGGTGTGAGGGGTAGGCTTGTGGCACAGAGGTGTTTTAAGGAGCTATCTGAAAGGTGCTGCTCCGCTTGTTGATGTGAATTTTGAAGCCCACATAGGAAAAAAAATAAAGTAAATCTGCTGGTTTTGGCATTAATGACTGACTAGCAGTTTCATCAACAAGACCTGAATGTGAATGCTGTCATGGGAGTTTCTGCTTTCTTCACTGTCTCAGGGCTGTAAGTCATGCTCAAAGCTTGTTGACATTGTCTGGGCCCACTGCCAAGGCCCATGCAGGAGCTGTCTGAGGGGCAGGGGGCTTTCTCTCCTGGGCAGTCAACCCAAAAGCTTTTCATCTTCAGGAAATGTCAGCTAACAGATCGAAGATGCTCAAAAATGTCGACTGTTCCTGGTTCCTGTTGTCTGCAAATTGGAGCCGTGAGTGCTCGGGTCATGACTTGAATAAACATCAGAGTAGGATTTCCAGCAGCAGCCAAATGCTAAGCACTTTGCTACTCAGTGACTCTCAGACACTCACAAAGATGTTCTTGTTGATCCTTCAGCAGGTCCTGAACTGGAGACACAGATATGAAATTCTAACCGGAATACCCAAAGCAGCTCCAAGGAGCTACATGCAAAGTTGTCTCCTTTGGAAATGTTCACCCATGTCTAGCTGAGGCAGAGAACAAGGATGAGACAGGAGGCAGTGCAGCTGCCCCACTAGGCCAGCTCAGCTTGTGGTTGCTCGAGCAGTTAGCCATGAGACCTGTGAAACCCACTTTGTCTTGGCACTAGAGCCTGTTCCTGCTCTGAACAGTAGTGGGACCCCTGTAACAAGTGATAGCCCCCCTCATAGTCTACTGTATGTAGGTTTTCCAGGTTACTGGGGCAAACTACAGCAGAAAGTACTGCTCTGGGCAGCTGGAGATCAATTAATCGTTCAGAACTTTTTAGGGTAGCCAACAGCTGATTGATAAGCATCAACTAAAACACTGTAGTCATGATGCAGAAGTTTTACATCTGCCTCTCAAGACTAGAATAAATGTAATTTCCTTCTTGTTGCCACATACCTCTGGAACCTCTTGGAGGGTTACTCTTAAGGAGATGAGAATAGCTACTGCAGCTAGAAATGAATGTTATTTGCTAACCACAGAGTCCTGGACTGCTAATTAGGAGAAAGTCTCTGACCCTCAGATTTTGAAACTGATTCCCAGTGGGAGCAATGAATGCAAGAAAGTCCTGCCTAAGGATGTGGCTTGACAAACTTCAAAATCGTCACAAGAAGAGAAGGTTTGCAATAGCATGAGGTTAAATGTAGTAATCTGTGAGTCTTCCCAAGCTCCTGTTCCAGTTGTGATCTTGCTGTGATACTAGGTTTTGTTTCAAAGCAAACTGGAATAAAACTTCAACTCCTTGGTATCATCTCTAGTCTATTCCCATCCCTAACCAAGCTATTAACTTGCAGAATCAGTTATTAAAGGCACCTGTGACCCCCTACAAGCCTCTAGAGACAAATGACTTCCTACTTCTCCTTTCTGATCTGATTTGAGGTCAAGATCTGAATATGCTTCCTCACTCCAGTCCAATTAAAAAGTTAATTTTGTGTTAAAAATTTGTTTGGGGGTCTTCCATTCCCTGGCAGTAGATTCCTCCCCTCCTTGTGAAGTTGTAGGGAAAATCACGTTCAGTATTATTGAATGACTTGCCAAAGTAGCCTAGTGGCTTAGCGGGCTTATTTGAAGCTTACTGTATGCACTAGAGCATGGTGGGACACCCAGCACTGTCTGCCAGGTCAGGAGTTGAATCAGTGCTGTCTGAGTGATATTATCCAGGATGCCTGGGGACACAGGAAATTAAAAGTCACTAGTACTTATTGCCCTGAGCCAAGACTCAATTGCAGAAGCACCTGCAGGGTTGGCCTGCACACCTACTCCTTTTCTTTTTCTTCCCTTGGTTGACACTTTTAACATGCATTTATTTTAAAGCCAGTGGATGGCATAAGGCTGGCTCTGGATGGCCAGGGTTGAGGTGGAACAGGATTCTACTGATGTGCAAAAAGGTCTTGGAGACACTGTTGGGAGTGAAGGAGAAAAGAGATGGAAAATGAATGGCTCTTTCCCTTTTGACTTGTGATGTCTAGGGCTATGAAATATAGATGTGGGTGATGGCCTTAGCAGCATGACTGGAGCAGGCGAAGGAAGGGAGAAGGCAGGCTGAGGCTTTTCCAAAATTTTCATAAAAGGGCTTTGTCCAGGGAAAATCTGGGGTTTCAACTGACCACGGTTTCCTCTTTATGATGAGAAATATCTGCTACTGAATCACAGTAGCTGGAAGCTGAACTCATAGAAGTAATTCTGGATCAACTGAAGCATTCCTTTTTCTTGCAGTTTTTAAAGAGAATGAAAAGTTTCTTTTAATGAGATTGGAGCAGAAATGTGAAATATCAAGGTGAGCTGAAAGGTCTGAAAGAATTCTTCAGTTTGACTCAAAATAAAACCTTCAGATTATTCTGAACTGCCAGTGAACCGAAAAATCAGTCATTTGCACTGATGATAAGTAACTGGCAGGTTGTTTTGCCTGTCAAATTCTGTGTCTTGTGGAATGAGCACATTGTTGTCTGCCGACACGATCTACTGAGCTGTTAAAAAATACAGCTCCTCTCTGCTGGCAATAAGGCTCGTTGACAGGTGCAAGGGACTTCTTTTCTCCTCCTGTCTGGACCATGTGGATGAAAACCCCCAAACCTGCTTTTTGTTCTCAGAAACTGCCATGGCCTTATAAATATCCACACTTTCCTCTTGATAGTGATGTTCAGAGACAGTCACAGCTTAGTCTCTGAACATCCCTGAACAGATAATCACTGATTATAGCAGTGGCAACTTCAGGCAGCTATCCATGCCAGGGCAGGGCATGATACCGTAGTATCACCCTTCCCAAGAGGGAAGGTGGAAGATAAGATATTGGGGGTGGTGGGGTGGAGGGGTGTAAGGTAGCAACTCTGCTTTCCACAACCCTCTACTAAGGGTTGGTGTTACCCAACACCACGAAGAAGTGCCAATGACAGAAGTTAGCTGGTCCCTTCATTAAGGTAAAGAAAAATGAGGAAGGAAGAGAGTTATACCTGGGTGTCTTCCAACTCCTCCTCCTATTGGGAGATGGATGTGTGCCTTTGGGAAGCAAACTACGTTCTTCTACAAAGGATATGTTATGTACCCCATATGTCTTGGCACTTGCTTCCTGATGCTTGTACTTAGCCTTCGGTGCTTTTCTGATAACATTGCCAAAACAGAGGGGAGTGGGTACCTAGCAGGTAGGGACCTCTGTTTACTGAGAGATGGGCTAAGAGTGGTAAGAGAATAAAGACTGCTAGAGAACAAAGTCCTACAAAGCCACAGTCACATTGTGGTAAAAGGGAGAACAGGGCTGAAGCAACTGCTTGCAATTCCTTTGTTTAGAAGCTGCGTTGCACACAGAAGTCTTATTTTTTTACCCTGAATTAAAAAAATTCCAGATAACAAATGCCTCAGGCCCTTGCTGCCTGTTTGCCCAGACCAGTGAGGTACAAAATCACAGTGCAAATAACACTACCAGTAAATGTCTGACTCTCCTGGAAAGAGTAATGAAAGCTGCAGGGGTGGTCCTGCTTCCTGCAAAGCCCATATGAAGGGTCAGAAGCTAAACTCAACAGGCAGTGCTTACTGCCAACTCCTGCCTTTATGTGCTGGTTGAAAACAGCATTTCCTTATTGGATGGTGGCTCCTGATGCCAAGTCCTGGGTGCCTTCTCACACTCTTTCTGCTCTCCTGTCCTTTCCTGCAGTCTTTGCCATGAATGTGACCCATATCATGTGTTTCTTTTCAGTTCTGACCCTCATCATGGGGAGAAGAGACAGCAAAGAGTTAGCTCTTCATCTTCAGATGTGCTTGCTGTTCACACCCTGGGTGCTTTGCCATGCATGGTAGTTCCCCTGCCCTCTTTTCTCCTATCTGAAGAGAGGCTGGTTGCTCTTTCTTTTGCTGTGGTTCTATTCCACTTGTCCCCATTCCATTTTCTGTTAGAAGGAGTAGTTTCTGGTTTCCAGGTCACACAGGTCATCACAGAACAAAAAAAAATTACATATTTTATACCTCTTTTCTGTTAGTCTCCTAACAGGATCTCATCTCTAAATAACTTTCTAGGCCTGAAGGATCTTACTTGTCTCTCCTGCCCCCTCCCTACCCTTGCCAAACACAGTCTTTCCTGCCAATACTGGGACTGATGGGACTCTACTTTCCTTCTGGGGGATTAGAGCTACAGCCAAAGAGTTACAGGAGAAAGTGTCTGCTGTGCTTTGTTGGTATCTTGGAAATGAAGCTGGAGAAAATCTGTTTATTTGTGGAAGGGCAATCTCTCTACCATATTTCTATCTAAAATCAATGCAAAGATCCAGTGTTTAAATGAGGGGTGTATATTAGGTTGTGTAAATCCCTACCCCAAGTTGAGGTCAAAGTTGCCAAAGGTTTCAGTGAGTTTCCATAGTTACATTGGACAGGATAAACACCCATAGAAAATAGGTGCTCCAGGACTGAAATCAGCTACCCCTGAGCAGTGTCAGCTGTGGGTACTGTGTGCATTTGAGTGCTTAACACAGGCAGCTTGCACTATCTTAAGAAGCAGCATCTACTGATCATGCAGGACTTGGGCAGCAATATCCAGGAGGGAAAGGAATAAAGTATCTGCAGCAGCTAGTTAATTCATGACACCCAGGGCAATGTATGTGTTGGGTCTGAAAAACTTGTAGCATCTGTTCCATGTCCAGTCTCTTCAAATAACAGGTTTTGCCCTGGAAGACAGATTATAGGATGTAATTCAGCATTACCAGGCAGAGGATAAGCCAGGATTACTGGGTCTTTTTTGCTTCTTGTAACCTGTACTCTATTTCTCCAGAAAGAAGGTGAATAGGTCAGTCTGGATGGGGAGATAGCTTTTTCCACAAACCTTACTGAACTTAGAAGAAATTGCCTACACAGCAATGGGAAGGAGGTAAACCCTAGCAGAAAGAGGTGCAACATCTCTACTGGACCAGAAAAAGAATTCATACACTTTCATTTTTAGCTTTCCTTTATGGAAAGTCACAGGACTTTGTTTACACTGAAAAATACAAAGCCAAACCAAGATCAACATGTCCTTGATTTTGCTTTGCATATTAAGCACTGCATGTTTACCCCTTGCCACCTAATTTGTGAATTTGCCAGGAATAAAACCATCATTTAAACTAGCCAACATGACAGCAAAATATGAGTACAGCAAGATCATTATCTAATGCATGCTTATGATGTATTGAGGGGTGGCTTTGTGAAGTCTGACGAAGTATAAAAATGCAGCTAGACAGAGTAGGTTGAAAAAAAAAATCTGCTCCAAAAGCTGATTATTGGTAGCATTTAAACTGGAACATTTCAGATGAAAAATATTTTCCCTGTGGAAAAGCAGTAGAGGTTCTCTGGGGATCCAAGGCTGGGTGCTGCAGCCTCCTTTGAGGCAGGATCATGGGTGAATCCGTCTTTTCTGAAACCCTCTGGCCTCTTCCTTAGGGAAGCAGGGTGCTGCAATGCGACCCTGGGCTGACTGCATTGTGTAGTGGGAAATACAGTCCAGCTGGAAACTGAGGGAAAAAACACCCAAATTCTTCAAGGTCCATGCAAGCCAAAGGTTTTTCAGGGACAGTGGAGTAAGTGGTCAGCAGGACTGAATCACAGTTGCAATGATTCATGAGCTATTGTGTGCGGGCTTCAAGGGCTTTTTGGTGGATGTGGTTGGTCTGATTTGCTTGAGTTGTCTGTCTCAGAGGTAGCACAGCCATATATGAAAGAGGATAGTCTTTCTTGCTCAAGTTGTTCTTTGTTTCATTGTTTCACCCCTAGAAACAATTTAGTAACCCATAGCAGTTTTTGGAGTTAAATCCAAGTCCTTACAAGAAATGCTGCAAAAAGTGGGTTTTATACAACTTTCAGTCTTAATGATCTGTAGGAGGAAATCCATCGTTCTCTCCATACTTGCACATTACTGTTGCTAAAAGCATTATGTTCAACATGGAAAAAAAAAATGTAGAAGGTAGTCTCTTTGTAGATCTCAGACTGTCAGAATTTTGTTCCATTTTTACTATACATCAAACAATATGCCTACTGGTACATTAGAACACCAAACTCAGGAAAAAATTCGGGTGCCCCTGGTGGTCTGTGTGAGTACTGGGTTGTCTTATGACCATTTGATGCCTTAGTTTCCTCATTTGTAGAACAGAAATTGTTGTGGTTTTCTTGTCTTCCAAACATTTTTGAAAGCTGGAGAGTGATGCCCTTATGATGTTTTAATAAGCAACCAATGAAAATGCATATAAATGAAAAAATACAAAAATGAAGTAAAGGACACTATTACTTTCTACCTGGCTTTTTAACGTGTCCTGTGAAGGAAGGGTAAATCCTGCTACAGCTAAGGTTGCAAATTGAACTTAGGTGCATTATTAGACATCAGAAAATCCAGCCTAGCAGGCGTAAATGGAAGCCAGCCTTCCTACACATCACTGTCAGGGAGCTGTTGCATTCACTCATGTGTAGTGTTAATGAATTAACTCTCTTGCTGTTGGGATTTTTATTTCTGTAGGTTCTCAGAAAAGGGAAGTACACAGGATTTTCAGGATTGTTAAGAAAGCAGTGAGTGATGTCAATCTGATTCTTGTGTTGTTGTCTACTTAATGCAGAATGGAAGTCAATGAGGTTAACAAGAAATATTAATTGTCCTGCACTGCTTGAAGTCTACGTTTGCTTTGGCTCTGGAAAATTCATGCATAGCAGCAGCTGAAATGAAAACTCAGCAAAAAGTGCTTTAACGTAGAGAACAGACAACATTTGGCCGAGTAATATCATAATGCAGGTGGCTGAGAAATCACTCAATTATATGCATGAAGGGGACTCCATTTAAGAGCAACATTTGGAGCTTTATAGGCAACATAAAAGGAGAGAGAATGAGGTTTTTATATCGTTGCACTCAGTTGTAGAAGAAGAGGGAGGTTATTTCCCACCCCTTTGCATATGCTTGGACTGTGCAGGGAAAATGTAAATGTCTGCTCAGATTTGGCATGACACCTAGGAAGGATGGGCTTGGACCTGTTCCAGAGACCCCCCTGCACACCCTCTGCTACATCCCCTATTATAGAGGCCATTTAATGTGCTCAGGACTGGGCAATGTCAAAACAAAAGACATACTCTAAAAATAAACACAGTCTCCTTTACTAACAATGAGCTCTCAAAGTAAAAAAGTAGTTTTCAAAAATATGATTATAATTAATTGTTGCTTTTCTTGTCCCTTGGCAGTTGCTAGAGCAAGCAAAGTAAGATTATCTCCTTGCACACACGGCTCCTGCCATTTTTATCATCTCTCTTCTGTCTCCTTTAGGGACCCTGCCCCTGAAATACAGGGAGTAAATCCTTTATTAAGGCTTCTCTCTAGTGCTTATGGTATTTGCCTTTTATTTTGAATTCTTGTAGTACCTTAACCCATTATTTTTGTGAGGCTAGGGCTGGCAGTGCTCTCTCTGTTTCACTGAAGTAGGTATGTCTATCCCTCCCTCCAGATGTGCCTGCACCTGAGCTCTTTCCATTCCTTCTTTCTACTACCAATTAGAAGAACCAAAACATTCTTTTCAGCTGGTATGGATAGTCTTTTTAGTCTATTTATAGAGGATCCACCCACTAGTTCGGTGCTCTCTTTGCATCTTTAACAGAAATGCCTATTTTATTTCAGTATCAAACAAAATACAAACCTATTACAAATACCTTAATTCTTTATTTATTTTTTTTCCTTGCTGTGAAGCTTGACATCTGGGCCTGTAACAGCTCATCAGTGGATTTGTGAGATGAAGCGAATGACATTTCTATATAGAGCACTGGCTGCTGTAGAAATCAGATGGTGAAATGGGACTGCAAAAATTTGGTACTGAGTGATGATCTCCATCCAAGGATCTTGGAGTACAGCAATCTCCACTTTGCTGACACAGATGATGGGTGACTTACTCCAGCCTGCACTGCAAAACTGGCCTCACAGCAGATTATCTCTGGAGACCTGTAGATAGAGCACAAGCACTCTGGAGCAGGCATCACATCTCTGAATTTTATAAGGCTCTTTGTTATAATAAGTCTTTGATCCCAGTATGAACAAAAGTGCTTCATGAACTAGCTATACATGAAACATTCATCACATCCTTGTTATGCATGCAACCCGCTCAGATGTTTTCTTGCTCCATTCCCTTGGCAGAAAATCTGCTGCTGATTTTCACCTTGCCTGCCTTCACACATGCAGTTGGAGCTGCGTCCTGTATAAACATTGTTCCTGTGTGTTGAAATACAGTGTGGGATCAAGTCAGAATTCTTGTTCTGCTCTGACCTCAGCAGCACTGCTCCCAAAATATGGCTGGAGAGCAGTTCCTAGCAGAACTACTGAGACTACAAAGTCAAACCAAACCCCAACAACTAGAGTAGACCAAGATGAACCTAGTGAACTCCTAGGATGTGTTCACTTTCTGCAGCAAAAGACTGGCCTCAGCAGCCTGAGCTTCCCAGTCCTCTATTTGTCCTGCTGAGAGATGACGGCTGAGTCTCTGCTCCTAGACATGTCTGGTGGAAGCCAGGTTGTTTCCTTGTAGCCGCTTCCAGGCTGTGCTTTCCTCTTCCCACTGGTGCTGAATACCTGGCTCTTGCATGGCTTGACTGTTTTCCCAGGATAGCTCCTTGGCTGGATCAGATTGAATCATCGCTGTGTTAAAAGGGAGTTTTATTCCTGATTGCAATGCCTTTTTCTGCAGGGGGACTGGAAGAAGCTAGAGACCACAGTTCACCTCCTTGTGCTTGTAAGCAAACTAAGATCTCAAAGAGTAGTGGCATGTTGCTGTGTTTTCAGCATTCCTCTGTTTAAATTGTTTAGTTCCTCCTCAAGTGCCCAGCAGTGACATTATGCTCTTGCTATTGCCTTTCCCAAAGGATTCACAATGGTAATTTATGGTGTGCCCTTAAGGGTCTGCACAAGCTGTTTTCCAGTGCACTACTGTGGGGATGTCAAGAAGGTTTGGAGGGATGAGACACATAATAAAGCATACTCCTTTGTAATGCTAGTAATCATCATACTAAGACACATGAAGATGTTCTGATTATCACCATTGACAGCACCTGTGTGGTTCTATTGTTCCTGAATGATGTTTGAATCTCACCCTTCTCCTTACAGTCTTCGGAGTAGCTGGGCACTGTCAGACAAATTCTGTCCATGATGATGTGGCAGGTAATTACTGTGTTTCAGTGAAGGCTGGCAATCTAGTTTTGTGTTCCAGCTAGCATATTCAATAGCAAAGAAATTCAAGCCCAGCTGCACCATCTCAAGCCACATCTGATCAAATTTCTCGAGTCAGCAGCAACAACTTGCTGATTCCTAGAAATCCCATGTCTTATAGAATGCGGGAGTGGTGATTGTCTGTTAGCCGCCAGCACTGTGCTGTAGACCCTGACAGGACATGAGTACGCCAAACTAGTGGCCTAAGGGGAGCCCCAGATTCTCATGGCTGCCACGAGCTCTGTGGTATAGTCTTTGCTTGAGAAGGAGCATTTGTATCTTCTCTCGTGCTGCCTTATGTTCTGGGGAGTTATACTAGCTTTTTGCACTTCCAGATGAGCCTTTTGTTGGAAAGAACTGAAAAGCTATAAAAATCATATTGTTACTCATTGAGATCTCAGTTTTGCTATTACAGAGAAAAAGATTCTCCCAACATTCAGCTATCATTATTTTTAATGAAACCTTTCAACCTTGATTGCAATAGCCTGACCTAAAAACGTATGTGTAAATACACATATGTACATATATATATTATATACCATAGAATCATAGAATAGTGAGGGTTGGAAAGGACCTTAAGATCATCTAGTTCCAACCCCCCTGCCATGGGCAGGGACACCTCACACTAAACCATGC